>JACXGJ010010449.1:0-21927 GCA_016801105.1 Esox niger
CCCCCCCCCCCCCCCCCTCCCCCGTAAGAGTCGTTTCCGTTGCACTTGTGTGTACATAGTACATTATCACTCACAGATAATTTTTCTGTACTGCCTCCGCTGAGGATGGTTCGAAGCCACCACCATGGTTCCCGGGTCCTCTTGGTTTGGACAAATATTAGGTATGGTGCGCTGTCGGCCTCCGGTGGACATCTCGCGAAAGTGCGGTTTAGTTAATATCAGACTTACCGTGGTTAAAATGGCCGTTGTGTAAACGGTTTTTTAAAGAACCATTAAAATTTAAAATTTTCATTCACAAAAAAGCATAGGTAAAAAAATACCCTACGTTATTCGAAATCGACATAATCAATAAACGCATTATGTTACCACCCTGTAGTTTGTAAAGGTATTATCCAATTTAAATCCCACACTTGGGGTAAGTTGAAAAGATAATAGGCTAATTGTACTTAGGCCTAGACCAGCCCTCAAACCTTTTCCCAAAAATGTACAATTACTGTGGAGTGAACTGTTTTACGTATAGACTACGCACGCATTAACATAGGCCTAATGTGTATCCATTTATACCATATGACAAAAGGGATTGCGACAAATTAGGTTACAAACTATTAATGAAAAACATTTTGCAGATAATTAAACGACAACTTAAAACTGATCATGCGCAAACTATTTTTGTTAGTAGTAGTCTGAGTGTCCGTAGTCAAGTAGGCAGTAATTTGACGCCATTTGGCAAATTCACCAAAAACCAACAAGTATCAAATTGTCCAATAACTTCACTTATCTTACACCGCAACAGGCATATTGTAGATTTTGCCTTACCTTATGAAAATAAACTGAAGTAGCTCTACGAGTAAGTGAGCATGTGTGTGCGTGCGTGCTTGCGTGCGTGTGATTCTACAGACTTCCCATCTGATATGTCGCCATTAACTGACTTCTTTGATTGGATATAAAAACAGTTTCCAAATAAATACCGTAATACACTAGTCATTTAAAGCTGACCACAGCACATACATAAGCCATACAGCCTATAAGCCTATATTTTAAATAGTTTTATGGATTGTAGCCTATATTTTATATTTTCATTATACAACAGCGTACTTCCCCTATATATTTTGCCAGATATGTTTTTCGACTTCTACATGCCTTTGCTTCGGTGTACAACCTGCTCAAGTAAACGTGAACAGGCTGCGCCAAGAGAGGGCATTTAAACTCAATCCGCATCTTTGCATAGGATTCAGTCTAAAAAATACGGCATGTTTATACAGAAAATAATTTATATACAAACATATAGTTTGACAGAACTCTCATTAAAACTGAGTTATTCCATTCCCACTTGGTATGACCCGGATTACAGGGGTTATAAACTACTAAAGATGTAGCCCTTGGACAAGTCAATAGGTACATTAAGAAAGCACTCGGACAAGAGATGAAGTCGCTCATCACCATTAAGACGCTCATAGTAGAAATCTGTGCGGACAAATGGGCATAGGCATCGACGGGAATCCATTACCACCCAACCAGCACGTGAGTGGTCCGTGTTGGTCGTCTGTTTTGCACAATTCCAATACATCTATCTATCTATCTATCTATCTATCTATCCATCCATCTATCTATCTACCTATCTATCTGCATATCTCACTCTCGCTCTCTCTTTCTCTCTATATATAAATATACATAGATAGATATATGTGCGAGCATTTAAGTCACTTTCAACGTGGGCTGGTGTACTGCTTAACTAAAATATTTGCAATATTTATAAAGCAATTAGGGTGAATGTTGTGCAATGACTGTTTACATGAAAGTTAGAAGTACGAAGTTATACTAATAGTGACTTGTTTTCAAATTATTATATTACCCACTAGCCAAACAAGTAGCCTCTGCACTTAAGGTGGGTGAGATTTACCAACGTGGTCTCAGGAAACCACGTAGACATTTATACGAAAATCCTTTGCACACGATTTCGTATGATATGTGACGTTAGGTTAGGTTGCATTACAATGCGCCACCAAAACTATGATACATTACAAAATGCCAAAAATGTTACATATCTTAAGAACGCTATTACAGTGTATAAAATGTTACGACCACTATTAAAACGTAAAATAACACACGAACACCAGACAAATATATGATATTTATGAAAGCTACGAAAACGTAGTAATAAATACGAATTTTGACAAAATACCAAATATGTGTTTTGAACCAGCAACAGCCACATCAGAAGGCAGTCAACTTACCCACTGTACCACACCAGATGTAAAGATCAATTGATGACTAATAGCAAGAGTAAGGTCGCTAGAACATGTCAAGAATGCATTGCTATGTTAATGTTAGGTTCATGTTAGGCATCAGGACACAGCATTGGAGTTAAAGTTAGGGTTACATTTAGATATCACAGCCCTTGGGTTAAGGTTTGGGCAATGGTTAGGAAACAAAAAAGGTTAGGTTAAGGTTTGGTCTCGCAGCACTGGGGTTCAGGTTAGGGTATAGGTTAGGTATCACAGCACTGGGGTTAAGGTTAAGTTTAAGATTTGGGTTAGGATTACAAAGATAATTGCTTCAAACATATTCATGTGAGACCAGCACTCACATACATGAGCCACGGGTTCCAATCTGGTGCAGTGGGTAGCACACCTGTCTGGGAAGTGGATGGTCTCCAGTTTGAAACACAGGGTTGTGCTGACAATCCAGTGCATCATTTGGGCAATCTCCCTGCCACCCAGGTAGTCAGAAAGGCTTTGAAAGGCTTTGAGAATTATAAAGGACTCACACACCATTTGCTGTCTATTCTCATTGCTGCCAGAAAAGGGGGTACCACTACCAATAGGATCCTAAACAGCTTCTCTCCCCAGGCCAAAAGACAATTAGTTTAGGTGGATTGACCGGACTATAACTCTTTCCTTCCTTCGTACCATTTTTTTTCTCAATGTGTTTTATGTCAGTATAAAACAAGTTATTGCTTAATACAGACCTTTATGATATTGGAAAGCATAGACCCACCGCTGTCCATCACATATTTTCAGAATGTTCAGGTCATGAGAACTTAATGTTACAAATAAAGATTACCATAAAAGTGGCTTTTAAAATGTAACCAGATGCATTTCAACATTGTTTGGTAGTTGTTAATGAAAGGTAATGGAATTATATATTGTGTGATTAACATTAGAATGTTGAAGCTTAGCCATAGATGGAAAAAATTATTCTTTGGTGTTAATTCAAGAATTACTTTGAAAGTCTTCTGTCTATAAATCTTTTTTTAAAACCCTGTTTTAGCACCGTATATACACTGGGGTACCTTTATGACCAAAGTTACAATCCAAAAGCATTCCGTATTACTTGGAATTCTACGACTAAGCTTTTAACATTATAATGTCAATGACACAATATGGGGGATTTTCTAACAATCTTTGTAGCTGGTGTTTCTGAAGTTGATTATATTTTATAGGGTATTTAGGGTATATATCAATAATTTAGCAGACTTTCTTATAAAAACTACTTATTATAGTGAGTGCAAATATTGTCATACTGTTGTCGTACAACCCCCCAAACCCTGCCGATGTCAGCACCAAACTCTACTAAGTGAACTACACCAGAACCACTATGTTCAATGTATTGAATACAATATAATTAATACATACCTGTCATTTTCTTATATTCCTATGTGGTTCAAAGTTCTATTGCCCTGAACAATCTTTTCCATTTATGTCAAATGGCAGAAGCTTTAATCCAGAGCAATATACAGTAGTGAGTGCACACATTTTCAAATGTTTCCTTCTTGGCCCCCTATAGGAATCAAACCCACAGCCATGTACCTACCAAATGAGCTACTTGGGGCGCTACATTCCAAAATGTGTGTCTAATGGGTAGCTGTAAATCAATGCTATTCAATTGTATTCAATTAAAGGGTTTAAGTGAGCACTAACTTGTTATATCATGACATTGTCATAGATAGAGGTATGAAAAACTGTAATTACACAGAGAGCTCCAATTGCTTCACTGCACCACACATTCTAAACTCAAGGGACCACATAAATAACATTTGAACTTTTATATTTTCAAAACTAATACCACTGCTGCATTTTTGCATAAACAGAAATCACTTTGTCCTAAAAATGTAGTCACCTTTGTCAAAAAGCTCCTGGAAGCCTCTTTATGATTGTCAAGACCCCTGGAAAACCAGTCTATGGACATATGCATCCTAAAAGTACCTTTTGGATGACTTGGGTGCCTTTATGTTTGGTGCAAATCAAACACTACACTCTATAGTAAGAACCTCATACTGATTGTCACACATGGTGGAGGATGAGTGATGTTTTAAGGATGCTTTTCTTCCTAAGGATTTGGAAAACATGCCACCATGATTCTGCTGTGTGTCAGATAATTAAAACAGACAATGTCAGGACGCCTGTCTAGCTAAAATACAAGCAAGTCAACATTAGAATGATTTTAGAATGGCCTACCAGTCAGTCTCAACCTAAAACCAGTTTAGATATGGCAGGATCAATTAGAACAGTCTAAATGTGCATGTGAACTCAGATCAAGATTAATCATCTATAATTTGGATTGGTTATCAATGATTTACAGATGGTAACCATCCATTGTTTCCAGAATGCTACATGAAATACAATATTTCAGATACCTACTTACGAGTAGAAAACACTTCATTTTAATTATATAAAAAATGTGCTTTTCTTTGCTGACTTGATTGTGAAGCTAGATGACGTGTCTGGGAAGCCCCACAGATGACGCAAATTGAAAAAGAAGTGTGGAAAAAAGCAGATTAGTTTGGCGGGGATTCCTATGAGAGTTTGCTGAAAACCTCAACTCTTGCATATGTTTTTACAATGAAACATGGCTGTAGGTATAATAGGATATAACAAAATATGGGAAGGATTAAAAAAAGAGTGTACCAAGTCAATGTACAGAAAGCTGTGGTTCTAAAATACTAGTATTTTAGAAGATTAGCAAAAGAGTAAGTACAATTGTCTACAATAGGCATAATACCTACATGCACATGGCTTGCTGATCAAAACTGAGTAGATTCTCAATGAAATTGTCATTCTCTTCATAACTTCTAAACTTTCGTTTGAGCCATCACAATGCAAAATGATCATTCAGTTATCAAAATCTGTCAGACATACATGTATATTCCATAATTATCTGTGACATGAAATGTTTGTTATATCTGCTACATTTACAAATGAACTGCCAGGTGAGGTAGTAATGAAATCGCCAGGTGATATTTCCCACAGGGCATCGCAAATATTAAATGTGATGTTGAAGAAAATCTCTTGCCAGACCAACAAGATTGAAGGGATGTCCACAAAGAAGATGGAAAACAAACATCAGCTTAACACAATGGTGTTTATCGAAATATTTAAACTTAGCATGATGGTATTGCATGACAAAACAATCTAATGTCGAGGTGCAAGACCGACATTGAGCCAATGACTAGCATCGTGGTGTAGTGGTTGAAGTCACAGCCACTCATGTGGGAGACCTGGGTACGATTCTAGTGAGGGCAGTAACATTAATTGCTTTCAATTGTGGTCCGGCTGAAGTAGGCTTGCCTGGTTTCCTTTTGTTTTTTTACAGCATGTATGGAGTTAGTCTAAGCATTAATTTTTTTCATCAAACTGACCATTCAAGTGCAGGCCAAAGTCATCCAAAAATATAAAATGTTGAAGGGCATTTATACTTGGACTGGATGATAGGGTCAGATGACAAAGTAATGGAGCTTCTTAGCCACGCACACTGGTTGGCTTGGCCTCAAAAGACATGTTTGCATATTTTGAGTGTGACATCAGTGTCACATTACACTTTTTGCAATATGTGTTGCTTCCCATGCCAACATCATAATGCCAAGCTTACCGTTAAAGGAGTTAAGAAACAAAAGCCAGTTGTCAATTGTTGAGCCAAGAACTTTATTAAAGGTTTTATCTAGAAACATGCAACTCATGGTGTCAAAAATGGTTGAATGCTTTCAGTTAGAACTCACACTAGATTTAGACCAATTGAATACTCTAAGCATGCACATCAAAAATGGGAATTGACTTAGTTTTAATAGATTAAGAAGCCGCTTTAACAAAATACATTTCAATGGCAATAGGGATAGCTCATGAAATTACACATTTGGTTTAACAATTAAACAGCTGTGCTATGCCAAAGTTTTAATATGCTTGTGCCAAGGTCAAACCACTAATAGGCAGGCGGCATTGAGGGGGTACATTAGCCATTGTGGGGCCATTTGGAAGCAGATGCTCAGAGCAAGGGCAGACTCAGCGGCGGGCCACGGTGGTCCAGCCGTCATCATCGGTTTCTTCGGTGGTCTTCTTGGGGCGACCGGCGCTCTCTTTGTCTTTCTCCGTGCGCCAGGAAGTCTTTTCCCCATCTGCTTCACGCTCAACCTCCCTGGGTCTGGAGGGAGCTGGACGTTCCTCTTTACGCTCCGGGCGCTTGTCGTCACCAGCTCGTCGCCAAGAAGAGCCCCCTGCGTACACGGAACACATTTCATTAGGAGATGTCTTAAGAATGGAGTTCAAAAAGACATACCTTTACAAAGGAAAGACTGACACCCAAAGGGGGTAACAACAAAACATGGTCATGATGTACTAGGGCTTAAAATGTACACGTATTGTTATAACAAAAAATAATAATATCAATTCAAATATTGGTCCATTCTACATTTCTTTAAACAGAAAAAACAATAGCGAGCGTCCCAAATATGTCCCAAACAAAATTAGTATAAGGCAACATTCTGTCTGGTAGAATGATTACACCGTCAGAAGCAGTGTCCAAGATTTAGCGTAGGCCTATCAGCTGGTGGGATCTTAACAGGGAAGGACCAACTCACGGTAACAACTGGGACAGAATAAAATGGTGTCTAACCCGTCACATACATTTTCTTATGCTTGATTTCAATATACACCATTATGAGCCTCCTCTCATACCATCAGCCTCTCAATGTCTGAACCATGTATATCAATATATATTTTACACACACTTGTAAAATGTATTATGTAATAGTAACCACTTCCTATTTATGGGCACAGAAATATGGGTCATCATCAAATAAGAGTTCATTCATCTTTTGCAACAAAAAAAAGTTCTGGAGTACAAACGGTAGGTTTAGTAAAACTTCACACTCTAAGTAATAGGCAAACAACAATTGCTAAATCTATTGTTAGATACTGGTTGACGGATGCAACACAGAGCAAATGGGGACACCTACTGGTGGAATGGTTTAAAACAAACTTCACACTGAAAACTAAAGGAATGTCACATTATGGCATAAAGTACTTGTTTCTCACATGCCATGGCACTTAAGTGACCATAAGCATACCAGATGCATTGCTATTTAGAAGCCAATTTTTAAGAGTTGAAAGAAGCAATTTTGAGAATGTTTGCAGAGTCAATAGACAAAGTGTCAATATTGTTAGACAAACAATGCAGCAAATTGAGGCAAAAAAGCTTAGAGGAAACTTAAAGGAAAACAGAACCAAAATAATTGAACAAGAAATGGATTCCCATGTCTCCAATTTACCTTTCAATGCAGTCATGGGTTTTCATTTGATGCGTTATTTCCAACAACTTCAAATAACTGGGCAACAAAGTATTTGTACTTCATTCTGAAATAACACTGGCAGCCAGTCGGATACAATCTAAACACCTATAACTTAGCGGCTCTCTTCACGGTCCTGTTTATCAGAGCGAAATAATAAAGGTTCTAGGGACACCCTGCAGCTAAAGATTGCCTTACGGACAATCTGTGAAAGGCTTTGAAGGGCTCGCAGAAAAGCACCACTCACCTTCTTCAGGCTCTCTGCTGGGCGGGGGACGGTCATCCCTGCGCTCAGGTCGCTCCCGGCGGATTGGAGGACGGTCTTCACGGTCGGGTTCTTCTGTGCGAGCAGAGTCTCTCCAGCTCCTCCTGGGAGGTTCGTCGTCAGCACCAAGCCTCCTCCAGGCGCCGCTGCCGCCAACTTCATCCCTAGAAAAGATTTGTGGTCCACCCATTACTCCATAAAACAAAACAACAAAAACCGGATAGCATTAAATCTGTTTAGGGGACGTTCTACAAATCATGAGCCCGTCGTATCACAGTAGCTCTTCTGTTAAGTTGTCCACATACTGTGTGTCTGACCTGGGTGGGCGGCGCTCTCGGAAGCGGTCGCTCTCCGGCTTCTCATCTCTCTCACCCTCGTTGCCGTCTTTGCGGGGTGGGCCCCAGCTCTCCTCGCGGGCCTTCTCCCTCTCACGCCAGCCGCCACCTGAAGACGACACAGGAGCAACTGCCCATGATCCAGTCCGTGTGAGAACAACTTCAGACAAGTTTGAGAGTGCACTTAACTTCAGACAGGCAATATATTTTAAGAGAAAACATGCACAGGCTGGGAGTTGTAGTTCTTGTTTACAGCTATAAATAAATCATATTCACACATTAGCATAAAGGTCAAATTCATTAAACAGGCATAGGTGAATTCACTCGGAAACATTAATATCAACAATCTGAGTATGTGCTAATAAAGTTAATGCACATTTAAAGCCCATTCTTAACATACAAATAAGGACACAGGGTCAGGGGTTTTGACAGGGTGTAAGAAGATAATGGAAGACCGATGAACCAGATTACACTCCAGTCCAGGAGCTTACAATGCCAAAAGACTAAACCAGTGTTTCCCAACCTTTTCCCCAAAGTACCCCCATTTTCCATGTGTAACATTTCAGTGACCCACCACACACCATAAATGAAAATATTTAAACAAACATCTGAATTTTAAATATTTCATACTGCATTCGATAATAGATGGTTAACATCCTCAACATGAACTGGTATAAAGTAAACTGAACAATAAGATTGGCATTTACAGTAGAATTGTGTAACAGACTTCTAAAAAAAGGTGACAATCTTCCTGGGATTTGTGAACACCATATTTTCATTATGTATTTTATATGAAAGCATCAGAATCAACCCATGGAGACAAGACAGATTGTAAATAATAGTTCTAACTGCTATATATTAACACAAAATACACATTGCCTCCAGATATCCTGGACAAGGGTTGAGGATTAACAAGTACACCATTGCCAAGTTGATTTTCCAAGGAGAACATCAAAGACAAAATAGGTAGCATGCCTACTAGCTGGTCAGATTTCCAGAAAGAAATATGTCTTTTTATGCCAGTTTCATCAATGTACTGCACATATACCATCAGTGTAGCCTCATCTGCCACTGTGGTAGTTTCAACCAGCTGGATAGAAAACAGCAATGTTTACAGCAATGATAGTAGCCAGCAATGTTCAAATGGCAGTTGTGTTTACACCTACGGTGTCGGAAAACTAGCGATCATTGTGCATTAGCAGTGAAGATTCATGTTCAATAATGCTCCTTAATTTGTTTACAAAAATAATTGTTGACAATGATTAATGAATTCCATTTCATTAGAGAAATTTAGAAAATATTCTAAAACATCTTTTACACCCCTTAAATTAAGTAGGTGTGGCAACCCACCAGCAAACTCTGGAGCCCCCCTTTGAAGGTCGGGGCCCCAAGGTTGGGAGAAACAGGACAAGACAAAGACACAGTCAAAATGATATTCTATTGCGTACAGACCAAACAAAAATAATCTCATACCGGGTCGGATGGCGGGCTTCCAAGGTTTCTCATCACGAGCCCCACCCCTCTCGTCATCACCTCCTCTCCTGGGGCCCCAGGTGTCATCGTCGGCCCCACGTCGTGGGCCCCTGGAATCATCCATTCCTCTGCGGGGGCCGTCATCAAAGCCACGGCGGGGAGGACGGTCTTCATCGAAGCCTCGTCGTGGACCATCGTCAAATCCTCGGCGAGGAGCGCGGTCCTCATCCCCTCCCCTCCTGGGACCACGGTCATCATCCCCAAACGCTCTCCTTGGGGGGCGGTCATCGTCTGTACCCCGGCGGGCTGGGCGATCGTCCTCCCCGAAGCCCCTGCGCGGAGGTCCACGGTCATCTGCGGTGCCACGGCGAGGCACGTCCCCTCTTCTGAAAGGGAGCTCACGTTCTTCAACCTCATCGCGGGCCTCAGACCTCCAGTCCCTAGACAGAAAGAGGAAGTGAAAGACAAAGAGGCAGAAAGAAAGAGGTGGTAGGAGCGCACCGATTCAGGACGGAATGACAGCCCACTTCCAATCAGTGACCACAAAACAGTATTTTTCACCAGGTGAAAGGGCTTTAAAATGTGCAATCTTAATGAATTCCCACTCACTTATCTGGTACGGCGTCACTAGAGAGAGTAATAAAAGATTGGTGGACCAGTAAATATACAAGGCTTTCACAGACAGATGAAGTTTCAGAAACAGAAAGGTACAAGGTCTGTGTGACATCCCACTCACCTATCCAGCCCCGGGCGACGCCTTTCTGTTTCACCCTCAGTCCGCTTCCTCCACCCTCCCCCCTCCTCCTTTTCAGAGCCCCAGTCCTAGAGAGAGAAAAGGCATCCAAGAGTTAGGACAGACACTCAAAAATGATAAGGACCCACAAACATCTGGAAGGTAAAAAAACATAAGTAAAAACATACATCCACTTTGGACGGCTACATGTGCTTGTTGCTCTCAGTTCGCCGGTGAAAAAATGGCATGTCATTTCATGTTGCTCTTTGAGCAATCGATGGAGGAGAATCATCATTGAACAAGCAGCTTCGCACTATATGAAACCTATTCATTCATAAATATACTATTTTAACACCCATTTAAAAGGGAGTTGCACATAATTAACTCCCATTGAAGCAATTAATAGTGACATTAAAACTGGAGGTGTTGTACAAAACATCAGTGATTGGATTGTCTCTAACCAATCAGCCTATAATGACCAATACTCAAAATCATGCTTCGGTCATGTGTGGTCAGGTTTTGGTTTCTGGGACCAGTTGGCCTACAATGTTTTTCTATTCTACAAATGTTTGGGGAGAAGTCTGTGGCCATGGCGTTTGGTCGGCGTAAGAAGTTATTTTTGCCAAAGCAAATGTTTTGGTTGTTCAACTTGTGTATGCTACCTTGGTTTCTCCTCTGGGTTTTTCATCAGACCTCACAGGGGCCCTCAGCTCCTCCTCCCTGCGGCGCTCACGCTCCTCAATCTCCTGCTGACGGGCGCGCTGCTTCCTTTCCTGCTCCTCCAGCTTGCGCAGGCGCTCCTGGTACTCTGCCTCCTCTGCCTCACGCTGCTCCTGCTCAATGCGCTCACGCTCCTCTCGCTCTACAACAACAAAAGGATGGTACATTGTCTCAGAACACTGTAGGCTACTGAGAAAGCCCGACCTAGATGAATGATCGCCAAAACCACAGTTGGACATCAAATCTTAACCTACCCAAATCTGTGCGCATGACCAGTGTGTTGTGCACACACCGATGAAGTTACTTACTATTTAACTCACCATTTAAGAAAAATCTAAGAACTGACCATGGCCACATTTCCAGAAGCATCTTCAGGCTAAGTACATTTTCAGTACAGTTTAACTGGATGTTACATCCAGCCTAAAACCGCCTTTACGCAACTGGATATGGTCTAAAACAATGGTGACATCCATGACTAAAACTGTGGCTAACAGGTAACTGAAAATACCTTTTTTGAGCTGCTCCTCGTGGATGCGCTGGGCCTCCTCCTCTTTCTGGCGGTAGTAGGCATTGCGACGCTCCTCCTTTCGCTGGATCTTCCTCTCCTCCAAGCGTTTCTTCCTCTCCTCTACCAGACGCTCCTGGAACTGCTTCAGTTTTTCCTGGGAAGGTAACAACATGTAAACACATGGCCAGCTCCTTTATATGTATTGACATGTATTATCAAAAAAGAAAATAAGTCTGCGCAATATCCCATTTTGGATGAATTTCATACTTAACTCCATACGCTTCTATAAAATCGTCCATTCCCTCCATTTTCTTAGGGCATTTACCTCATAGATGAAGCTGCGAGCATCTGTTATTTTGGCTACAAAGTTCTCTTTGTCCTCCATCATTCGGGACATCCTCTGCTTGTGCTCCAAGGCCTTCTCACGCTCAATCTTCATGTTGCTGATCTAAGACCATAACCATCAACCACCATATCAATACAATTTTTTTTTATAACATTACAAAGACCCATCTCGGCATTCTGACGTTCCCATGATCTGGGTATTTAGAATTAACAAATGCACAGACAGAACTAATATCCAGCCTACCCTCTCCTCCTCCTGAAGCTCCCATAACTCCATATCCTTGATACGCTGCTCCTCATAGGCCTTCTTGATCAATGGGATCTCCTCCAGACGTTTTGCCCTCTCAAAGTAGTCAATCTGCAAGGACCAGAATCAACATTGAGTGGTTCATTATTCACTTAATGAAGGTCCATGAGTCACCAGTTTGTCTATCAGGCGAAGTAGAAAACTGTTAACATTTCTTCACCTTCTTCTCCTGGTTCTTCAAACGGTCCTGAAGTTCTCGCTTCTCCTTCTCCAGCTGCTCCACCTGCTTGGCCATGATGAAGTCAGGGTCCAGCTCCTCGAGGTCCTGTGCAAGGGAATATTAGGAGTTCCCTTTACTACTGTAAATCCACAGTTCACTTCCAAAACCTTGTAAACCTAAAGACAACAGTACTGGTACAGATTCATCCAATGAGCTGTTTCTTCTTTTAACAAAACATTATAATGGAGTGGGAGAACATACATCTTTGCAAAACCTGAAAATTGTTCTACCTCGATGTCAATGTCTTTGAAGGCCTTGGCACCCAGCTCTGTCTTCTTGATCTGCTCAAGCCGCTCTCGCACAGTCTTTTTCTTAATCTGCTCGTGCTCCTGCATGATGCGCTCCTTCTCACGCTCCTTGGCCTCCTGGCGCAGGCGCTCCTCCTCAGCCTTGCGCACCTTCTGCAGCTCCGCCTCACGCTGTTCCAGCTCTTCCTTTTCCCGCTGGATGTTGAGGTTCTCCAGGCGCTCCTTGCGCTCCTCAATGGTCTGTCGGCGTGCCAGGATGCGCTGGTGTTCTTTGCGGCCATTCTTTAGGTAGGCGGTAATGGCCAGCTGGCTCTTTTCCTCACGGTCTTGCTGAAGACAGGGCAATAGGTTTATCAAATTAAGAACCATGTGAATCATAACAGATTGCGCATTAATAGTATTTCCAAGCATTGCATGTCAGCGCAACAATATGGACCAAAATCCACATTTTTACAAATGGCCTGCAATAACGCTTATTTTTAATGAAAGAACGTTTATAGAAGTGGGTACCATTATCTTATTTACAGCTCATTTGATTAATCACTCAGATTAGAAAACACTTAATTTCTAACTTTTTACAATAATTCATGATGAAAACTATCAGCAAAATGCTGCCACTTTTTATAACGGCTATATAGAGTATATACCTGAACTAGACAGCTGTTTTGCCCAATATCACAATTTATTTTAAAGTATTTTGATTAACCTGCGCATTATGCAATACAAAGGAATGAGAAATTCACCTCTCCCACTGTGTTACTTCAATCCCAGGGAAACTCTTGTACATTTGGTCCCCAAAATGGCTAAGTATCATTGTATTGTCATTATTTGTGACATTAGGGTCAGCAGGGGCACTAACAAGATTAAATTGCTTTGGAAACCTGAAAAATGGTCCGGTTAAGAAAAACATCAGCAATTGCTACAGAAAAGTAATTTAAGAAAGCTTGTCAATTGTAATTGAGGGAGGTAGATAAAACAAATCTGCCAGTCACTGAGGTTACTTACCAGCCCAATATATTATTTTATCTAAATATTTCATTCAAATTTCAGACAATTGCAGTCTACATTCCCTTGCCTGAAATATTTGTCAAGCCCTGTATTCATGGAACAATATTTACAGCATTGACCATAAATGTAGTAAAAATCATCTAAAATGACAAAGGCCTGACTTATGTTTCAACATTTGAAGCACAGCATCATTGTTCATTTTCTTACAGCTAGAAGAACATATCCCAATATTATCTAGATGGAGGGTTCCTCACCAGCATGGATGCAGGCTTGATGACCTGGATGGCTTTGGCCAGGGAGGAAGACATTGCAGTCAGCTGGTTCCTGATCTGTGCAGAGGGCATGTTCTGCAGGAACGGTCCCACCGGAGAGTCCTCTTTGGTGGAGTAGTTCAGGTCCGAACCAAAGCTCAGGTTTCGAGTGGTATGGTCAATTCGAACCTAGAAATGACATGCCAAACAGACTCCGGTGTTCAATATAAAAAGGAATTTTTCTGGAGTTACTAACTGAACACAGATAGAAAAGAAAAAAATATTCTACATACAGAGAATGTAATTGGTTCAGGCAATATGAGTCTACCTGCAGGTCACAGTGTCGGGCTGCATCCACAATGGAGCGTTCCAACTGGAAGGCATCCACAAATGGAACCAGGGAGGCAAGACGGCTGAACTCAATGCTCTGATAGATCTGAGCCACCTACATATCCAAAACAAAATATTGGTCAGTGATTAACCAGTTATAGCACCATTTCAATACATGACAGGTTCCACGGCACATTGTTACAACACCAACACAAAAATACGTTATCCACAATGTTCCACTGGGTGATATTTATTGGCTGTGGGCTTTGCCTTGGCCAACAGGGATAACTCACTTCAATTCATGTTCTGAAGACCAACAGGTGAGAAAATGTCTCCCTGCTGCACAAAAAAAATCACTTCAGATTGGATGCACAGAAGAAGCAGATTGGGCCAATCACAGGAGCCGCTAGTTTGTTTGCTTGATGACATGAATTAGCTTTCTAGCTAGCTAGTTTCACATTATGATAATCTCTTAAAATATACCTATGTTGCAGACAAAATGGTATTGACAATTATGTTAAGATAGCAGAAGCAGACACTTCAGAGCACTGTGCTTTTTAAACAAGCAACCAGGTAAGCCTGGTTCAGCCTGCCTGCAATAGAAAGTGTTGCCATCTCCAGATTCGAACCCAGGTCGCCCACGTGGAAGGCTGTGTCGTTAACCACTACACCACGGTGTTGTACAATTGCCAGCTGTCAGTAGAGCCTCTTGTCTATACTGACACCCGGCATCTGTATATCCTAAACAAATCCTTTTTTGTCACTGGCCGTATTAATAGTTAACTTGCCATTCGTCAATGACATTGATACAGTTAAACTGACTATAAGTTTACCTCCACCGCAAATAGCGTCTATGTATGCCCTTTGCCACTGACCGCTAGACTCCATTGAGGATTGTGTTAAACTGACAAACACTTTTCATTTAGTTTGCCTCCACCATAGCGTCTATGAACTGTTTTGTTTTTGCCACTGGCCGTTTTAACAGCTTATTAGCCAGTAATATACTTACTAATATCTACTAACTTCCTAGGAATAATCATAAGAATTGAGCAATTGCCTGCGAGACATAATGATTAACCTTTCCATGCCAGAAACAGTCGCAATATAACCGTATACAGTTTCAGTTTTAAGGTTTACTATAAATGTAGAGACGAACAGATTTAGCCAGCAAAGTTTTTGTCCATATGGAATAATAAATAACTTGTACATCGCTTCGCCTGCGAGGAGCTCTTAGATATTTATACATCCAATCTTCAGTGTCTATAAGCGGAACTGCAGAAACGATGTGGTTTTGACTCTGGATAGCAGCTAAGGCTATAATGTGGTATAACTACAGCCTAGCAAACAAACACTTTCAATATATGTATTCTAAGCTAGCGTAGTGGCACAAAAGTGAGATAGATGAGGTAGCTTAACCGGAAGCAACCAGCCTAAGCAGATCCGCCGAAGAAGACAAACTGTGTACTTGTATTCATGGATACCGAATGGTTATATATTTTCCTTACCAGTTAGCGGCTAATTCCAATGACGCGATTGACGATAAGGTTTGTTTTCCTACGTGCATCACAGCCTACGTAAGAAAACCACAAAGTTGCACCTAAAATGGTGGCCATTACGCACTTCATGTAATGGAGCTTAACGCATCTGCTGTTTATAAGTCTAATCTTTGTTGACCAATCGCTAACAACGTTATTGCTAGGTCGTCTGATGCCTGGTATCCAATAGCAATTCAGATTAGCTTTCCCAGGGAATCACATGGGCTATGGCACTAGCTCAGATCCAGTGGCCACTCCTTACCAAAGCTGCAGACAATGGAGTATCAACAGAGACTAACTTCGCGTTCATTCCTGCATCGCTTTCATTCCGAAAAAGGACATTATAGATCAACGTTTTAGACTAGATTTGAACGGGGAAGAGTATTTAGAATATGATAATTTGTATGGAAACAGTATCTGGGTGCAATGCGTAAGCGTAATGGCCAGACAGCTCCAACTGCTCAGAGACGTGAACCATCCACATTTGAAGTACATCACTATTTATGAACAACGGTATCCCACAGCATCGTTTGTGTATAAAAAAAATGGAAAAAATATTATTCTTTCTAAATGGTATGGGGGTGTTAGTGTTTTTCTTGGAAAAACTTGGTCACTTGATTATATAATTCATAATTTTCTGTGTCCCAACTGCAATACCGATCTCGTGCTTCCACCTAGTGGCCGTTAGGTGTATTGCGGTATAACCAGGGGGAATGTATTTTCATTCTAAATAATTTTATACGGGTTTATTTCTAGTTAGAGGAACTGACTTGTATTGGGGTGCCTACATTTTTGACCTATTATTTATTTTATTCATTTATTTCAACCTAAAAACACTAATATCACTAAAAAAGGCATGGAAATATCAGAAAATAACTATCATACAAAACTTCATAAATATTTTTAACAAATATTACCATACCCTATTGCAGAAATGTGTATCATAAAACTTTTTTTTAGCCATTCTAATAGATGAGGTTTCAAAAGTGTCCCAAAAAGCTGTTTTTATGTGGGGGTTTCTGTAGCCAAAGGGTTGTGATCACCAGAATGCATCATAATAGATGATTTCTGTTACAGAAATGATTCTAGGACCCAAAATGTGCAAGTAGTGAAATACGGCCAAAAACAGCCTGGACTGTACATGGTTCAATTGTTGATAACTAGATAAAAACTAGTAAGCTTTGCAATCTAGCAAATGTTAGACAACGTATGGTTTGGAATTCTCATAGGATGCTTAAACTATTTACATACGGACCATCGGGTTTGAGAAGATCCAATGTCATTAATGTATTTAATTAAATTCAGTCAGGGTCAACAAAAAGAAAAATCAGCTTGCATCCAACTTGCCTATCCTTGCAACATAATTCCCCGAAAATTGTTAATTGATTAGTTTTTTTGGCAAAAATGTGTGGGCGAAAGTGAGATAAACAAACCAAGGCATTAACAAACCATCAAGCCAAATAGAGACAGTCACCTGCTGGAGCAGTCTGAGAATGGTGTTACTCTGCAGGTGGGGAACATACTGCTGGAGGTCCGCCTCCTTCTCTGACTGGTCTCTCACCCAGTTCAAAACCTAAGAGAATAGGACAGTACCAAAGATTAAGATTACAAAATCAAATCAGCTAGGTCACAAAGGGCTGTATTACAAGGGAATGGCACACGTTCGTTTTCTTTCTACAAGGTAATGCACAGATTTTCCAGAATCTGAATGGAAATATTACCTTTGTGACTCTGCCACTCAGCTTCAGCGGATGGAAATCCATCTCCAGCCAGTTGTACAACTCCTTTACTTCGGGTACAATGTACTGCAGCAGATTGAACCTCACCTTAAAGGAAACATAACATACAAATAGCACTTAGTGAGTAAACCTAAACAAACAAAGTAACAACTTATTAAGGATGCAGGTTAAAAGATGAACTAGTTGACAGGCCAATGTAATTCAAGTGAAACCGTGGATAAATCAGTACTTGGTTGACATTGCAATTATGTTTAAAACCAAATGTAATGTGGGTAGTTGACAGGACTAAAAAAAGCAATGCACTGCACCTCTTCAACACTTTAACAAATGGGATATTCTGTCCTCAAATTCAGCCTGATCAAACTGAAGTTCTAAAATGTCATGGGTTGTAGTCCATTGCTTTAGTAGGTGTGCAAATTTTGCTGAATGTTAAACTGTCATGTTTTTCGTTTTAACACTAAGAAAATAACAACAAAATTCCATATTCCTTGGGTAGCTTGTTGCTGTCATACAATCACAATGTCATCAAAACGGTACCAAATTCACAGTAGATTCTGTGTGTCACTAAGAAAAAAACCTGGCAAATCAATTGAACATGGAATTAAAAATGAATGGATTTAAGTTGAAATGATAAGGACATGCTACAGCGCCAAACAGGAAGGTTAGCCATTTAGCCACCCCTGCAACTACAATGTTTTAGTTGTTACTTAAACATTGTAAATTTTTTTGTCGTAATAATGTTACAGCATTGTTGCATTACATAGTTTATATGATGACAGGGACTTAGTGTAAGTTGAAAAAAAAATTTTGGAGTTTTAAGAGTGTGTACATTACCATGTCGTTAATGAGGCTCTGGCGTGTAGGTGGAGACTGCAGGCCGAGCAGTGTGGCCAGCCTGCGGTGTTTCTCCACAATGATGCCATCCATGTCCAACAGGCGGGCGATATCTGTGCGCTCTGGGGTGATGGGGATGGACAGTGTGGCCAGGAGGACCCGAGTGGACATTCTGCGGGAGAGAGAGATTGTGAGCACCATAGGTGCAGCAGCCTCAGATCTCCCAGTCACCAAACACAGACTGCAAAAAGCCCAGATTCCTAATGAAGGGGAAGAATCCTGTCGTGCAACAAAAACCCAGAACAGCTGTGTGGCCACACATTTGCTTCAGAGACTGACAAGTAGCAAATACCTTTGCATCTCCTCTTGGGTGAGATTCTTGCGCATCTCCCTGGAAAGGTGATAGAGGCGGTGGAGGGTGCAGGCGTGGAACAGGGCATTGCCAGACTTCCAAAACACAGTGGACACCTTGTTGTAATAATTAGCCATGAGTTGGGGCTTGGGGGGCTTCTTGGAAAGTGCAAACAGGCCGTGGATGTCTTCGACTGCCTTGAAAGCTTCCTGGCAACAGCAAAGGCATAAGTGTTCGGAAAATGTAGATAAACAGCGTGTTAATTTTATTTCTTAAAAGGACTACATTGTATTCCACTAGATGAACATATACCTGCCAGAGCTCCATGGCAATGGCACTGTCAAGCTGCACCAGACGGGTCTCCAGGTGCATGGACTGACTCTCTGGGTTGTTGAGGTTGATGGCCGTGCTCTGGTTGTGGTGCCGTTGGATCTGACCCAGGTGCATGCGCAGATTGTCGCACAGCTTCCGGAACTCGGCCTTGCGGGTGTATTGAAGGCAGAACTTGAAAGCTGTGGAGCACATAAGGATTGGGTAAAGACGAAGAGCAGGTCCTTTTCTTTACATTCTAGTCATTTTACACCTGCGCTTATCCAGAGTAACTTAAAACTGCAATTTGGGTTAATTGCCTTGCTCAAGACGTTTTTTTAACTTGGCTAAGGCATTCTAAGAAACATCATATCTGCTAATGATCCAGAAGTAACAACTAGTTGTTCTTTTTTATATTCATGGGCTGTGTTTATAATATTTCCATTGCAATATCAGAAAATGTCCATAGTATATTTGCAGTAAGAAGTTTTCACAACAATCCCACACCGCAACTTTAAAACGTGGATTTCTTAATTGCCAAACAAAGGGTGCTGCTTTTCCATTTGCTGACAAAAGCTGGGGCACCTAACTGTACTATAGGCTCCAAAGCCATTTTATTATATCTCCTTAAATAAGCAATAGCAGATTGGCGCAAGGGAAATCACTCTGCCATTTCCTGGTTGCTAAAATTCTATACAATTGACTTACTATTTGAACAAAGAGTTAGGGTTGGGAATCATTGTGACATCCAAATTGCATTTTTATATTCAATAAATATTATTTCTATGGCTTTGGTATGCAGGTAAACATTATTAAATAAAAAAAAAAATAGGTTGGTGTAATTCAGCCAATTTACAAAGTTTGTAACACTGACAACAGAGGACTTTCGTTCAGTGTAAACCATAATTAGTCATAAGCACAGTGAAATGGTGCTAGAAAATATAAGCGTCATTGTAGATAAAAGCTGCTAAAGGGCTCAAATGTATAAATTAAAAAGCAAATATCGTTGAATAAGGTCAACACTCAGGCCAAAAACTGAACATGCATGCTGCTAAACATTATAAAATGCGCTAACCTTGTTGGGCAATGTCATGGTAGAGGCGCTCCACCTTGGAGTTGTTACGTAGCAAGTCCAGACATTGTCGGTAGGATTCCCACAGAAACTTCACCCAGGGCGTAAGCAGCAGTCGGTCTGTACGATCCTGGGTGTCCTCACCGCTCACAGCACTCAGAAGCACACTGGTATCACACAGGAAGTCATGTAGCGGTACACCGGCTCACAGAACGATAAAGTCAATACTCTATCGGTGTGAGCATGTCGGCAGCACGCTAATGTCTTATGTAGCTACCGCTCCTCATACCAAGGTTTCAATTGAAATAGTTGAGGTAAAAGTAACAAATAAGCTACCTTTCAGGAGTCTGGATGTTGTCAAGATCCTCAATGTCCAGAACCATCTGCTGTGACTCTCCCTTGGCTGTCTCAGTCTTCTCCTCTGCCAATTTTAGGTAGGCTCTAACCACATCCTCCAGGGATTTGATATTCACCTACAACCCAATATGGAGGGTCATGCTTGACTCTGAGTGGCTAGCTCAATAGAATCAATAACATTAATTATAGGCAAGTCCAGCAAGGATGGGTGTCCTTCCACCTACCTGCTGGCAGATGTTCTTGTACTGGTAGAGGCCCTCTTTGGCCAGGTGACTCTTGCGCAGGTCAACGCAGAGCTCCAGGTACTTGAGCATGATAGGCTCATGGATCTTCTGCCATGTTCGATGTTTTTTGCTCTTGATGACATCGTACAAAACATCCAAAGCTGGCTGCTTTTTGCCAACCTCCAAGAACTCTGTAAACAAAATAAATAAACAAAATATATAACATGCAAAAAGTTGCAACAGTCATAAAGGCAAAGCAGTTATTGCTTGTTATAATGTAACATCTATACACAAGTGACATCTGATAGATTAAAATGATCTAAAAGTTGAAGATGGTTGAGTTCAACCTATCCGTGTCGAAACTGTCCAAACCAGGCACATTGTCATACTGATACTACTAGCTACCAAGCTTGCTAGAAATTGGATAATGAAAAACTAACACATTATATACTAACACAGACGAGCGACTGAAGACAATGCTAGCCAACTATGACAAGATTAATATGATAACTGGCTTCCATGGACACTGAATTGTGAAATAAATCTAATTAAGTGTGACTAGCCAACTAAACTAGCTCGTTGGATGCTTGCAGGGTAACGCGTAACACTTACTGTAATAACAATTATTGCAATTGATCGACAATGTAGCTAGGCCAAATCTGTTTTGATAATGGAGTTCGTCAATAATCGGAGGTTAAAATCATGAACCAGTTGAGTATAAGTTGTTACAGTAGTCTGTGGTTAAGCCGATTAACGTGATATAAATTCAGAACGAGTCAGACAAGTTGATTATTTAACCACTACTAGTCTGTAAGAGTTAGGTTAACGATGACCAGAGCATTATGCTAACACGTTAGCTAGTTAGCTCTTCAAAGCTACGTGATGTGCTGACGTTTAAATAATAGCTAGTCATTTTGACTGTGAGCAATATGGCAGGAAGCTATGTTAACTTTAACGTCAGATGCATTAGGCCTGACAGTAATCAGATGGGTGTAATTATGTCTATCTATAAAACACTCAATACTGTCATTATCGTTGAGTCATGTGTCCAGTCAGGAAGGCAAGCAGGAGAGTGGCCCAGTAGGCCCTGTGTTTAAAGAAATGTGTCACTGGAGTCTGAGGTAAAGATATAAAGACAGACAGGAGAAGTTTACTGTTTACAGGAAGAGAAAGGACAAACCATACAGAGAATCTATGGTATAAA
>JACXGJ010010450.1:0-21924 GCA_016801105.1 Esox niger
GTCACCCCTCGGAGCCTGGTTCCTCTCTAGGTTTCTTCCTAAATTTCGGCTCTCATAGGGAGTTTTTCCTAGCCACTGAAGTTCAACACTACTGTTGTTTGCTCCTTGGGGTTTAAGGTCGGGTGTTTTGTGAAAGCACTTTGCGACAACTGCTGATGTAAAAAGGGCTTTATAAAATAAATGTGATTGATTGATTGATATATTTTGTTATGACAGTATTAGTCCATGTTTGATCCATTTTGTTGACTAACAAGGTGATTGGAGTGGGTAAAGGCATATTGGGATTATTTTTCCATTTGATAAACCATTGGCCTTGATATTCTGTAGTAGGGACATCCTGAGTGTGCCTAACAAATATTTGTGCTGCACCTCCACCATTAACAGAATAGGAGTAAATATTACAGTGCATAATAGAACTAATACAATCTCTTTGTTCAAAAGAGCAGGTGCTTTTACAGGACTGGCCCTGCTGTTTTAGCGGCCTTAGATGAGATTTGGTGAGGGGGCCCTCACCTCACAGCAAAACATTTTAAAGGCCACTCTCCAGGCAGCAGAATCTTGATTCATTTTTGCTTAATTGATTTTATAACAAATCTCATTGGACTGTACGTAAATTCAATATATTCCATATATTCAATATATATAATGAAATACAATACATATATTTAAATGAGAATGATTAACAACAACAGTGACCTTGAAAGCTATCATTCTATCATCAGAGTCTTTGGTAATTACACAGCTGGGTTCTTTTTTAGTTGACAAGTGGATTCTGAATATAAATCTGGTTTCAGGCTTGTGCACAGCACTATTACTGCTACTATACATTGGTTATGAATTATATTGCTAAAGCAAGGTTGAAAAAGGCAATTGTATGGCTGTTTATTTTCCTGTCAAAGGCTTTTGATGCAGTCCATCATTTCATTTTGATGGTCTCGTTGGTCGTGGCTGTGGACCAGGCATGTGTACAGATAGAACCCAGGGGGGGCTTGAGCCCCTGCCTCTTTCTCAAAAAGACAAAAAATGCTCATCGGTGTCAGCAGTGATGTGTACTACAGAAGCTGACAGGCGTGGGGAAGCCGATGGACGCATGCCACTCACCGTCTGTTCCACTGTTGGCATATATGCGGGAGCCCATTCTTTTCATTTCAGCCCACGAACGTCTAAAGGTCTGTGCACGGCCCTGCTCTGGACACATGCTCACGGTTTCAGAATTATCTCATCTTAGATCCAGGCAATTTTTACAGATGGGGTTGAATTTATTTTTTCTATTACTTCACAAAGCAGTTCTCCAGGGTTCCTTTGTTGTTGACTTTGTATTTAAATTATATCTGTAACTGTGAGAAACTCTTGCTCAAGCATTTGTGTACTTGGTCTGATTTCCAATAACTACACAATTCCCTTGTAGGTCTTAAACTGATTCTAAATGTAAGTAAAACAAAATATATACTCCCTAAGTCTCCAAATTAACATTTAAATTATTTCAACATTATTACATTGACAGTTCTGTTAGAAAACCTTCTAGGAAAGCCATGGGATTTGGTAGAAAATCTCGTTTTAAACATACAGAACTGAGTTGAAGAATTAAATAATTAGAATGGTCTTCTTTATTAAAAATAAATTGCATCTGTTTTCTGAGCCTAGAATGAAAATTGGGTAAGACACTTGTCAGCATTAGATGGTGGTGATCTGCTATAAAGGCATGCCTCAGCCTCAGTACAAAAACCCTCTAGATGCTGTCTATCATGAAGCTGCATTTTATTACTGTATGAACTTTCGCACACATCATCTTTTATACACTTCACTTGGCTTCCAGAAGGGCCAGATCTTTTTGTTTTTCAATGTGAATGTTTTTCATAATTGAGTTTTTCATATTTGTATGTCATTATTTGCTGTAAAACAGGGCTCAAATGTAAAAGAGATCTAGGTATCCAACTCACTCTGTACAAATAAAGGTTAAATGACAAACTTCTGTGGCTTCGTGTGTTCTGTTTCTATCAGAAAATATTTCATATACACTTATAAGGGACCTAAGCAATGAAGTAGGTCTACTTAATTTTTTTTGCAACCCCTTTAACTCACTAGCAGTGTGTTTAAGAGTAAAATAATTATATTGGAGTGCATATTATATAGACATGAGTTAAGACAAGTCCATTAGAAATCAACCTTTTGACCGAAACTGTTGTATGTCTAAAATATGACTATCTCTGAGTGCTCAGATGTTCTCGTCCTGCTGTGCTTTCAGCCTGTTTCAATAGAATAGAAAGACAATGAGTGAAAAAGCAAGAAATTGATGTACACACATTAGCTGTTTGCAGGCTTCCTTTTGTACAGTGCTCCGGAACATCAAATAGTGCTTTCTTAGAAACAATGAAGGTAGATTATCATCAGCAGTGTTTGCTCAGTATCAAATGATAGCATAGTTGAATCAATGGACAATACTAGAATCAATGTCACTTGTCAAAAGACTCTATTTGTGAAAAACTTTAGCAAATAGTATTCAAGCAGAATTGTTTTCAGTATTTAATTTCAACCCAAGCTTTAAACATAAAAAATAGGGGTAGTCTTCAAACTAAATACAATTATTTAATCGTGTTAGCATGTTCTTACATCAAACCATATCATCCTAATGATCATCTCCGGACAAAAGGTTTTCAGAATTTCAAAAAGGCTGTCCGATTGGACACAATGTAAGTAACAGATGGCCTTAATATGCATTATTGCATTAGAAAAAAATGACTTTTAGTCACAATTTAGTAAGAAATTATTTTTCACTGTCAAAAATTGTTGTCCAACTTAATTAGGGCTCTTGTTAGCATAGGGATAAAAACTCAAACTGACTAAAAGACTAAAATAGGTTATGAAATAACACTACAGAGGGAACATCTACAATCTAAATGTCTATGTGTATGTACCCTGCTTAACTTTATTAATGTGCTGACTTTATTGCAGCTTGCAATTATGTCAAAATATTTTGACATTGTTCAACTTCCACACTCGTTTCATTAAACTTACATTTGTCAAATAATAAATGTGTCTGTTTTCTTTCAGAAAATGTCACTCTCCTATCAGTGACATTAGGATATGTATTTGTCTATTTTGGAATGTTTTTGATCAGATAGTATGCATTGAACCAATTTCTAATACTTTTAAATGTTTCTAATAATTCTTAATGTAAATGCCTTTATTGAACATAACACAAATTGAAATAAATGTATTATATAATTAAATGTTGTATTAGTTACACAAAATATATAACAACTACTAATAACACAATTTCCAGGCAAATATATGCCAGAGTGTTTATTGTCCTTTAAAGCCAATAGACATGGTTATGTTTATTGCCTCCTCAAATTCATGAATCCCCTTCTGACAAAATGTTTACAGAACACATTTTGCGTTAAAATCAAAATCTTTTGTAAAAGGCCTTTTCCTAAGGAATTTTAGTGTTCTCAGGTTACCAGTGAAAAGAAAGTGTTTATGCCCACAGAAGATTATAGGAAAACTAAACCTTGTACTGTCAATGCAAATCCCCTACACTGATTTCTATATTGCAGTTATTGCCATTTCACATCTAAAAGGAACCACAAATTGTAAAACATTTTCACCTCTCAGAGCAAACAACCTACAGTAGGATGAGCTAAATATAGTTATCATCTGGTCTATTTGTTTGGTGTGGATTGTCACTGCAGAAGGGCTTCACAATTAGACAATGGATGAACAGGTGGAATTAGATGAATAATGAAGAGGGAAAAGCACTACCCCTCGAAGCCCAGTTCCTCTCTAGGTTTCTTCATAAATTTCGGCCTTCGTAGGGAGTTTTTCTTAGCCACTGAAGTTCAACACTACTGTTGTTTGCTCCCTGGGGTTTAAGGCAGGGTGTTTTGTGAAAGCACTTTGTGACAACAGCTGATGTAAAAAGGGCTTTATAAAATAAATGTGATTGATTGATTAGATTTGGAAAGCATCACGTGTCATTCTGTATGTTTTGGGTGTCACATATCCCATTGGCCTCTGGTTCACATATGTATACCTCCTAGTTCTGCATTCCAGTTCACGTTTGTCTTTTTGTCTTTACAGGCACAGCAAACAGTGGTTGGTTGAGATCCATGGTCAACGTACCATGGGTTAACTGACAATGCAGGTAAGAGCAGCTACAAAAAACACTTAGTGTCCTTACAACTGCACCTGGGATGTTATCAATGTTCACTCCACTTTCCAGTGCATTAGAGTGCTATAGAGAGTGCTAAAGTGAGGCTAAAGCAGTGATGCCCCAAGCCAGAGGAGCACCAAGGACCATGAGGGGAGCCAAAAGGAGGGTGGCCCAATTTGGAGCAGTGGAATTGGGTACAACTGGCATTGTGGACTCGCCTTTTTTGGCTGCAGCGGGTCGGGTGTAGATGTAAGGATGATCCTAAAAATCCAAAACAAATGCAGGTATGAAATAAAATGGCCAACAATATATTTTAGGTTAGTTGTATCCAATTCCTACTACTATGGCCCCATTATATACTATACAGCATGTAAAAAAGGTCACTGAGTAACAGCTCATGGATTACCATGGGTGGGCATATTAGATGGATTGGGTCAGAAAAGCTTGACACCATAAACTTTCCTCCTTCCGGCTGAAACTGAGGAATAAGAAAACGGACAAAATGGAGAGTATAACGGTCATTTTTCAACTCAGTACATACAGGATTATAATGAGCATGTATAGAAAATGGCGTCTTGGGCTTGTTAGAGCTCACCATGTTGTTCCACAGCCCTTTGGCAAGCTCCTCGTGGCCCTTAATGGTGAAGTGGAAGCAGTCATGGGTGAAAAAGCTCATGTCAATCTTACCACTCTGTTTGGAGAGAAACCATTATCACAATAGTAACAGGTACCACATTTATTCACAAATTCGTCATGGTGAATGAGTTACCATGAATTATTCTCTCATTAGTGATGCGCAGGTGGATTCAACTCTCACTCCTTAGGTTATATGTTGGGCAGGTGGGTTTTCGGGTCGTAATATATTTTGGATGTGGTGCACATTGAATAAAAAAACTAAAAAAAGGCCCAAAAATCCATAAGCATGTAAACTTTTATCAATGCTTTAGTTCCTAACTTTGGAACTTAGTTAACATTGATGCACTGTCTATAGAAAGTCTATAGACTTTCTATACAATAGATACCGAGCCTGAGATTTTAACTTTATCACATACAAATAACGTTTGGAAATTTAATTTGTTACTTAAACATAGCTGGTTATGGTTTAAAAAAATCAAAGGTGCAAAAAAGTATTACAGAGCTCTGAATACTCACCTAACTATTATATTTAAATGTACAATATTATCAAATAATAATTAGTTAATTAATAATGTCAACATTTATTTCTAATTACCATATAATGTGCACATTTTTGGCAGACATTTTCTAAGAACCCTGGATCAGAACCTTGTCATTGTTGCTCAGACTGCTCCTTTTCATTTTTCCTACATGTTGACTACAAGATCTGATTGTTCACTTACCATCTAATCTACCATCTAATATCTAATATCTAATATCTAATATATATATTAGATTTTTGGGGTAAAAGTCAAGAGACCTCACCGGGAGGCGAGGAGGGTCTGCATGTTTCAGGAAGGGCTGGAGAACCACGGCAAAGTCCTCCCTGAAGAAGTGATCACTGTAGAGGAGCTGCTCCAGCCGCTTCTGGAGAGCATAAAAAACAATACCAGAACACTTCAACTACAAAAACATTCTCAGTAACAATTCTGGAAAATGTTTTCTATTTTTCTCTATAATTGTTAATCTACATTAGATAATGACTTATCTGAATATACTATAATTAGTAATGAGTATATATTATTATAGATAAGGGTGTCTGCTAAATGACCATTCTGTCCCACCAACCAAATAGGATATAGGGATCAATAAAATCTAAACCACCCAGAAGCTGTCAAATTTAGAAATTAACTCACAGACTGGTCTTCAGTACTGTTTAAAACCTATCACTACTACCAAGATGGCCCTCTTCTTACTACAGTAAACACTGCTATGGTGGGTTTGGCTAAATCCCTCTCAAATTTGGCTAGTCTGGAAAGGACCAAATCTAAACAAATTATACACATCCATGTTTATCAGTAAAGTGCTCTACTGTATTCTGCAGAACTAAACTATTTGCACAGTAACCTGCTTTGATCTAGAGCAATGTTTTGTTCTGGACAGTAATGTCCTTTGCCGTTCCACACTGGACCAAATCTGAACCAATATAACCATGCCTTTTTTTCTCAGTTCTCTTCATTCATAACGCATGCCTTTTGTGAGATGCCTAGCCATAAGCCAACTAGGGAGGAGAAGGCCTGGTCTTCAAGCATGGTGTCCCCATGACAAAGAAACCAGTTATGGAGCCACCAGTGGTCTACTGATCTGCTTCCGTTGAGAAACTAGGAGAGGCGCTTCCCTGCAGAATCATAAACTTGACCGTGTTTCACCAGTCAGACACATGGGTCTAAGACGATTTATCAACGGATGTGTAGTTACGCAGCATTTAGGTTAATTCTCAGTAGGTGTGTTTTTATGCCTACGCTTTTCCAAATGGATTTTCCTACTCCATGCGTCATACTGCTGGCTCTCCATTCCATTGATATCTTTCCATTTGGTCATGACTGACCAATAAATCAATATACTCTCAATTGACTACGACTGGTTATTACTGATAAGTCCTTCCACAATATGTCTCTGTGGCTTCCTGCTTCCCACCACGGGTGTAATGTGTGGGTTGAAATCCTATGAGAGGTGATGGGGAGACTGCTTGGGTGGAAGGACAGCCAATAGTGCTCTCTACTTTGCTAAGCACATCCACACGCCACATTCCATGTCCTTGCCTATGTCCGTCCTCTGATATATTCTCACAACAAACCCACCAGAAAGAAAGATCCTCATATCAGGTTTACATGTTGATCAACTGAAACTAATCTTGTCAGGAATAGACATGACCTGCACGCTCAACCAGTACTTGGATCGATCTGCCAACTTCCTGACAACTAGCTCAAACTACAGTGAGTTCCAGAGTATAAAACAGAGACTGCCCCTCATTGGCTGTGGAAAAACATCTGATGGACCGCACCATAACACCCTAAACCTCCATGAAGAAACAAAGTAGGGCAGAGTTAGTGGAACTTAAAATTCACTGACAAGTGATTGCAGAATACTCATCTGCTCACTAGAAAAGGAGAAAAAAATCACTTGAAACACATTGTGTTCCACTGTGTCAAATCTGTTACCGGAGAATTAATCCATTCTCCCAAAGACATTAGTGACAGATTACATCAGTTGTACAAATCCCTTGATATGTCAAAATGCAAACCCTCAATCCAAAAATGAGGGGCATTACTAACTGCTCTGGATGAGGGAGTTATTAAAGGGATAAATAAAAGAGGGAGTGTTTCAGATGAGGTTGGGTCCATTTAGGCCATTTTCTCTCCTCAACACAAACAACACCAGCAAAGATGAGCCAACAAGCTTAGTACAAAACAATATTCTTTCCTATTTCAAGCAATCGTTCACCTGTCTGTTGGACAACTGAAATCTAAAATCAACCCATTAATCTGAGATTATAGAACCCAAAGAGTAGGTATAAAGCTGCAAATCCAAAATTGAGGGAGGAGGACTCTCATAAATATTAAATCTTACTATTGGGCAGCTAACATCCTTGATGAGGCTCCTGCGTTGTCCAGCTGGCTTAGAATGGAGCATGAGGATTGCCACCCCTTCTCTATTGGCGCTGTGATCAAGTCCCCTGTCAGCATGGAGAAATCAGTTTATAATCATAATCCCAATATACAATGCACAGTCCGTATCTGGAAGCAAATTATGGGTCCTTTTGACCTTAGACCAATGTCATTCCTACTCCCAATAGCAAGACACCCCGATTTCACCCCTTCTCACCTTAATAATACATTGAAATGACAAAAAGTGCTGGGATTCATACAATAGTGAATCTTTGCATATGAGCCGTTTTCTCCTTTGATTTGGTGAGGGAAACCTATGACCGACCCGGAAATAACATTTTCGGATACTGACTGATTGGAGTCTATAAAAGAAAATATCTTCTTGCATTTGTAAATGCTACACCTATTTTCCTACATGTCTTTCCAGGCATTCTATGGTTTATTTACGACTGTGGGGAAAGATATAGGGGTGAGTTTTTTGCTGAAGAAGCAATGGGCCAGATTCAAACCCAAGCTGCACTGGTAAATGTGTGAAGTGACTTAGATTGCTAGACCAATTAAGGCCAACAAATGGTACACTTTCGTTTAATGGGTGGTAAAGAATTTGTTCAGACTCCAACAAAAGCAGATCTCATCTTCATGACATTAAATCGGTCAAACCACCCTCAGCGATGAACTAGGCAGTGACGTTAACATGGCAGACGGCGCGAATAACTTAGGAGTGCATTCATACACTACAATACACTATTCAACAACCAAATTAGATAGGATCTTCCCTGACACCTGTTAAATTGCATAGTGCCCATTACTCAGTTGCGTTGCCTTGTGCACCTGCATGAGTGCTGGTCTGGAATCTTGAGATCCACTTAAAGGGCATGACAATGCCACACCGTTATAAGAAGGCCAAAACACTACTTGTTTAAATCTTCTTCCAATTTTGGGACCTCCTTAGACATGGGACATCAGGTGAGGGGAATTAACTGTCAGGTAGAAACAACAAACAGATGTGGTTTGGCCCTCCGGAACTGGAGTTGAATACCTCTGTCCTTGGGACAACATTTGACCCAGATTCACCATTAATTATCCTGAGGGTATCACAGACTGTGAAGAGATTACCAAAGCCCAATTGACATATTGTATCTTACTGTCTCATTTCATCAATATGGCTCATCAAATCAGCATAAATCCTACATTTTGAGATATTTTCGTTTCTGCTGAGTGAAAATGTACCCAAATGTTTCACGAAGGCAGCCTCTCCTCCTCAGACCATTTGGCACTGTAATACATCACATTCCAAATTTGACTTTCGATCTGGGACATTTGCCCGAGAACTGGAGGGATTGAGGGCCGTGGGGGGGAGGGGTGTTTGGTGGGGAAACAATGGCATATCTGTCAGGGGTAGGAGGATGGGGACATTTCCTACATTCTTTCTTTTCTTGTTCTGGTTTCAGTAGTTACTCATTCTGGTCAAGATGGTCTTGGTTCAGATTTGGTCCAGCCCAGATTGGAACAAAAATCTACATATGCAGATAATGAAATCAAGGCAGGTGCCGACCAGGCCAGTAACGCACGTCTGTTAACAGACTTAAAACCAAAGCCAGGGCAGACAAACCAATTCTGGAAGAACGATCAACCATAAACGCCGCCCAAACCACCCACCTGAAACTCTAGGTTTATCTGCACCAGCTCCTTCAGTTCAGGCGATCCAGCCTTAGGTTTGATCAGACAGGAGCAGAAAGATCTGAAAAACATTTTGTATAAAGAATCAGGGTTGTGTGGCATCCGATGGTCCAGGAGATCTAAGACGCTGCATCCAACACACAGACACTGCAGGGACGTATTCCGCTTTGTACCAATAACCAAATTAGGCATTAACGATGAACACCTCTACCATCTAACGTTGTGGTGGTTTTCTAATGCTGTCGCATTACTTTGCTGCCTGTTGTACTGGGGGCCTTGACAGTGATCAAGATCTTTGACCAGGCTAAGTGGGTGCCGTCCTCCCATAGGGATTGGACATCCAAGGGTCCCATGGTTGTCCCATTCCTTGATAAGGACCATTGCTTGAAAGAAGGGGCACATCCATCTGCTGCTAAGAGGGCAAGCACCATGTTTATGTACTGGATGCAAGTTTAAACGGGAAGACAATTGGAGTGGGTGGAGCAGCATGGAAAAAAGTCCCACAAATATTATTTCCTTATAAAATATATAGAAATAACAGGGACATTACATTACCAGACAACTTCCTCACACAATAAAATATTAAAAAACTACCTGCACATTAGCAGTTATTGGGTCATCCTAATTTGCCTTCCTATGAGACACACCCATATCCGGAAGAGTCTCTAATAGCAGCAGGGGCTGCCCTGCCCAGATCTGACAATGTCATATAAATGAGTGTGCACCAGGTCATCACGGTTTACATTCCCAAGATGGTTAACAAAGACAGGTGAGAGGCTTGTGGGCGGCCTGTAATACACAACGTAGGAGGCCCACGGTGTCACTGTAGCGGGTCGTGATCGTGTTTAAAGGTCTCAGCAAGGTCACTCACCGCTGTAGCAGGCAGCCTGGTGTGGGCCTCTGTACCTGCCTCAGGGTCTCCATGGGCAGGATCTGAACAACGTTCACAATCATACGGGGAACCTAGACGAAATTAGAACAATCCTATTTCCATCCCCTCCACAAGTAGATAACCGGCCATGTTGCTATGGAAACAGACACCAACTACCACACACTACACCGGTATGATCACCTTTGATGGGGGTGGGAGACACAAAAAATAACTCTTCATGAGGTTTACAGGTACTGCGGAACCACAACCAAATGCTAAGTCGTATGACAATTATTAATATACATAGCTGTCTGCCAAATGTTCTTATCAATCAAACAGAATGTAGCCGACATTAGCTAATGGACTGACTATCAGTTACTGACATGAAAACACATGAAAACGTGCTGAGACAGTTTTTGTTAAGACCCTGATTGAGCTCCCTGTTGGGTTCGAATTCTTTGGAAATTGATCCAAGCATTTATAAAAGTGTCATGGGTCCGCAGTAGCACATCTTCAACTATACATCATCATACTGTTCATGTGAAGGGTTTCAATGTGAATTAAGTTATAGAGCAGTTTAGTGTGTTTCCCATACTAATCCAAGTGAAACCCAGTGATAAAGCATCCTGATAGTAGATAACATGATCCACCTTGACAGCTCACAAATGTTACCTCATTCATTAGCATCTCCAAGGCGTTCAGCATGTAGTGAATGTAGTTTTCCACTGAAAAAAGAACCTGCGAAGGAGATGTTTTCAACATGCACTTAAGCAAACACATTTAAAGATCCTATACAGTAGAGTTCATTAAACAGGGTTCAGATTGCAATGTTACAAGTGGCAAATGTGTAAAATGTGCTTGACTGTATTTGTCTTAACGTGCATACGCTGGCATGGGGACTGAGCACACGTGGTGATGTTATTGTTGGATGTATTTTACATATGATCATGTGATGGCCGTGAATTTACCCCTGCAGAGCAGAATCAAATGCCAAAACAATGTAGGTAAATTGCTGTGAATAGGTTCTCAAAAACAGTGTTAAAATAATGCGGCACATGTCGTTACAGAAAGTCTGAATGACCTCTATATTCAGAGAGCTTTGCGAAGCAGTGGGCTTACATGTAGTTGCCTAAACTTTAAAGCAAACGCATGTGCAATCAGCCAAATGACTAAGCTGATCATTTAAACACAAGGGCAACTTACAAAACCTTTTTGGTCAGGAACAGTTGGTGAAAATACTAGATCTACTAATAACCTATGCCCTGCTTACGTAGAAGTATGCATGTTCTTGTAATAAAAAGAGATATATAGAGATACTATGTAAGGAGACAGATAAAGGCATTAATATACTGTATATTTCTGAAAAGACAACACGAGAATACATAGCAACGGGAAGTTACTTCTATTGGATTTGGTTCATAAGAATTCTAAATGGTGAAAAATATTTATTTCTGGATAAAGAATGTTCTTTTGTTTAACAATTTTACCTCCGCTAAGTGTTAGATTTCTCACTTATTTTGAATGTAAGCTCAAGCCGATACACAACAGTAAAAATGTGTATAGCTTTCATTGGTAAACTTCACAAAGGAGTAGGACAATTCTAGAGGGCACAGACTCTAAAGCTTTAAAGTTGCGGGCGTTGTACACATAATTAAAAATGGTTCCGACGACAGAAACAAGACTGAAAAAGAGAAAACCTTCATAGCCAAAGGTTTTGTTTCGGGTGAGATATCTGTACTTTTGAATGGTTCTGGTTTGTTTACATGAGCAGCTTGATCATGTTTGCTATACTGGCTCAGATCATTTGAAGAGTTACATGTGACCACAAATGTGATCCTTTTAAATCAATATCTGTGATCTGTTCCAATCACCTTGTATCCAGTAGGAAGTCTTTGACGATAACCTTGCAACCTTCTGGGGGTTCCATGCACATGCTATTGAATGATCAACATTACATAAGGACACAGACCTTATCCTTGCAATAGTCACAGATGTCATTCATGCCTATGAGAATGGTCAGTAGCTTCCAGTCCTCATCAAAGTTCAGGCCCTAACAAGAGGCAGGGATGAAAGAGTGGTTATATTAGTCAGTCCTCTCCCACTGAAAAAAAATGGCAGCTCAACTAAATAAAGCCTTCTTAGAAATTGGTTTGAAAAGAGGGTTGATTTATACATAGTCAAATCCTGCGTGCGAGTGTAACTATCTGTTATATCCTATATACATATTTTCCAGCTTCATATACATATAATTCCTGGGTGAACACATGAGGTACTAAACACCCGATTTTGTTTTAGTTCTGTTCTTCCACTTGACTAGAGCAGAAACCTGCTACTAAATAATCATCATCAGATGAGTATACAGTGCGACTCTTACCTTATAGGTTCTTAGTGTGTCAATGAGATGTCTGGTCTGCCCTGGGAGATTACTAAAGGACATTTACAATAGCATTACAATGCATGTCATATGACTGACAAGTTTGCAATAGGTATATTCTATTCTTGGTTCCTATTCTTGGTTCCTGTACTGTCATTTTTTTCCCAGGCAAATTATTTTCAGGGGTTTGTCACATCATTCTTTAAAAAAAGGCACGTTAGTGTGGCCATTTCTGAGCTACAGGAAAATGTGCACCTGCCACTGATCATCATACCGTTACATTTTAAACGTGAGCGAAGGACTCAGTGCCTCTCTGCCTGTTTAAACAACCAATGATGCACTGCACAAAAGAGCAATCCAACTGCATAAACAGGATCTGGCCACTGAGTGCAATTTCAAGGAGAATCTGGTAGTCCAAGAGTTCACTGAATGTTAACACACTACTGACAACCACATTTTTGTTGACATGCAGCATCATATGGTTGCTAAACTTAGTCACAATATCATATATGTCTGAATAATAATAATAATCAGAAAAACATTTGTAATACTGTGTGCTCCTTGCCTGCAGCGCACTGAAAACGTTCTGGTACCAACTGTTGATATGATTCAGGTGAATTTGTTAATCTCCTCGAACGTAGTTGTGATTATACATTTCCTGAGCAGACATTCCACAACTGCAGATGGCAGTAAAACACCAACCTGGGCTTCATGCCCGTTCAGACAATCCAAAACAGCAGATGGTAGTATGGCATGCATATTTTACATCTGTTTAACAACTACGCTCATGTAAGTAGAATGGTTGTGGTTATCCATACCAGAGACAGTACAGGACCCAAGGAAGCCCATTAGAAGACATTTCTATTTTCCTAATCTGCATATAGTCCTCATAAGCATTGCATTCATTGACACAGTCTATCGGCAGTCAAACAGCATATTGCATATTTCACCAACGAGGTCTCTTACAAGGTATTGTGTCCGGTCACAGCCAGGTTGAATCCCGTCTCACTGAGGGGGGCTGAGGATCCATGTACCGTGTGTCCCGGAGCAGGGCCGAGGACGTTGGGATTAAACAGCCGGATGATATCTGGAGCGCATGCCAGGAAGATTTCACACGAGATATGACTAAATGTTTGTGCTGTTGGGGACATTTCTTGTCACTCATATTTGGCTTGACAATGACTGACATTTAATTGGCAAGCACACAAACAGATCTGACCGGTCAAGATGGGCAGGTTGGTTAGAATGAGTTTATGCCAATCAATGGTCTTCCTGCTTAGCTGAGGTACTTTTGGGTCCAATGTCACTTACTTGCTAATGTAATGACATCTTGGTAAGACCCATGACCTCCAATGCTGAAAGGTACACAAAATGTCACACTATAGTGTAATTAAAAGTTACATTACTTTTAAATGATGAAGGTTAGTATTGCTGAAAACCAACACATCGTTGGATATTTAAAGTACCAAATACAGTAATATTCTCATCCAAAGAAAATGAATTGGGTACCTCCATGATACGTGACGGAACTCAATAGGAATTCCAAGGACGTTGGTAGCATTAGCGCCAATGCCAGTCTGAACAGAGAAATCAACACCTTCTAGCAATTCATCAAATAACTGAACATAAGGTGTTTGACAATGCAACATGATTTACACCTAATAAAACTCTCATTTTAAATGAGGCAGTAACCAGAATTGTATTTTTATAGTCAACAACATTACAGCCTTCACCAGCTTTAAATGGATGGGTTATTTGCACTGATTCAGTTCAAACAAATCTAAGCTAAAGCAGACAGCTCCCAAAACCCTGGTCGAGAGTAAAGTCTGTGTAAAGAGACACTCAACATTGAACTCACCGTTAGAGAATCCCCGAGGGCAGCAATTACTTTAATGTCCGCCGCCTTCACCAACTCCACTAGGAAGCAGAAAGAGAGTAAGTCAAATGGAGTCATGAGAGTGAATCAAAATACGCTGGGGGATATTAGGAGGCAGAGGGGAGCATGGGGGCATATCAATGTTCAACATGGGCCTCGGCTACGTTCCCCAGCACGTCAACAACCTAAAGATGCATGCAAGCACCCTGTTTATGGATCTTAGCTCCAAGTTCAACACCGTCCGGCTAGAACTACTACAAGACAAACGTCCCCAGTTGAATGTTTCCAGCTCCATCTGTCTGTGAATCACTGACTCCCTGACACACCGGACACGCGGTGATGGCTAAGGTCATTTCAGACAGCATTGGATATGCACATTCATCCGTTCGCTATTCACTTTACACCAATAAATGTTCCTCCGAAAATAAACCTGTCAAGCTACTTGAGTGTGTAGATGACACTACTCTGGTTGATTGCATCACTAGCGATAATGAGTCCAGGTAACTTGGAAATGTCTATCGGCTTGTGGCCTGATGCAATCGAAATAGAGTATTTTTAGCTGATGTTTCATCTCTCTGCTTGGGATTGATGGTGCAGACCTTAGGTCTCTAGGGTAGCAGGCAGAACATCACATTGACACGATGCTGATGGCATGGCAACGTGACACCCGTGGTAAAGCTCTCGTTTCACACAGAGAATTTATCGATTTCTTTGTTTATTAACACATTGCTAGACCTTTCCTTTTCTTTTACATTTGCCGTAGAGTTTGTCTTTTAGTCCAATAATGGTTCCGTTCCATCTCACCTGACGAGGGGACGGTGGGAGAGCGAGTCATGTCTGCACATCGAAAAGGAGGATGTGTGAAGTTCACAGGTCTGGTTTTCTCAGGAAACTCCTAGAACACCGAGAGAGGTAGAAATGAATAGGTATGAAGGTACAAGCTGTAAGTAAGAATATAGTAAATACAGTATGATTGGCAACCATGATCAAGATGAACAAAAAAAAGCTGTATTAGCAATACTACACAAGTATATTATAATGTGCAATACATTACTGTATGTGTTCATGATTCAAGTGAATCAATCAACACACAACTAACACAGTGTCTTACTTGGAAAGAGCCAAGTAAGACATTGATTCAATGATTATCTCACAACCTAGCATCGGAATGTGAGGACTGAGATACTAGGGTGTTGAAGTTTATCCAGTCCCCCTTGAGACAGCTGAGTTAGACAAGTGTAACAATCTGAATGTTTTAATTCTATTGCATTTTGTATTTTTATATTCACTGTAAAGCACATGGAATTGCTTCTATGTATGAATTGTGCAATATAAATAAACGTGCTTGCTTGCTATAGTGTTTGCGTAAATGACTCAAAGGAATCAACCAACACACTATAGTGTATGTGTCAATGACAAAAAAGAATCAACCAATGCACTATAGTGTATGCGTTAATGACTCAAAGGAAACAATCAACACACTTTAGTGTATGCGTTAATGACTCAAAGGAATAAACCAACACACTATAGTGAATGCATTATAGACTCAAAGGAATCAACCAACACACTAGTGTATGTGTTGATGACTCAAGGCAATCAACCAAAAGTTGATATTCTAAATTATAAATATATTTTTACATAAAATTAAGTATTCAAATGATTGGCACTCTTATTTTATGTCTCCTTGCAAAATGAGCCACAGCTCCTTTTCCTTGAAGTTATGAGATTGGAAAATAAAAGCCACGTTCAATTGGATTGACATCAGTAGTTAAAAAGGCCAGCACGGCCTAAAGCACAAAGGAACGTGCTTTTGGACCTGAAAACTCATTCGTTGCTCTAGCAGCATATGTGAGAGCATTCTGGTTTGATAAAATTCTGTCCATTGAGTTTGGAGACATTTGCTTGTTTTAGCAGATAAGAGGTATAAATACACTGCTGTCCGCAAGAAAGACAGTTTCAGTGTGAATCAAACATCCTGAAGCCAGAACACCCCTTTCACTAAATGTCACTGATGCTATGCTATAAAGAAATATATATATATATATATATATATATATATATATATATATATATATATATATATACACACATTCTTCCCTCTTCCCATCACTCTGGTATGTTGATCTTGGTCTCATCTGTCCACAAAACAATTTTCCCAAACTCTGCAGGATCAGTACATTTTAGACCTTCATGTTTTTTAGGCTAACTAGCGTGTTTCCACCCTGCGTATCCTCTGTATTTTGCTGGTGACATTGCCTGTGGATGGTAATAGCGGACACATCCTTGCCTAGTGAAGAGTTACCAATTATTTATATAATTTTTTTAATAGTTAATATTATTCAGTCATCCTGTAGAGTCCTTCCTTTGCCTACCATGCCATTTTCAGTGCATTCATTTTTTAAATTAATTATGTTTCAGCCGTTGTCAACAGTACACCTGGGGTCTTGCCTGTTTCTGTAAATATGTTCAGATCTTTCAGTAAAATGATGGTTCTCTCGACACCTCCTCTGGTCCTAATGTTGACAATCATCAAATCCAGGCTATAGGCTAAACCAGACACTATAGGCTAAACCAGACACTATAGGCTAAACCAGACTCTAAATACTAAACCAGACACTATAGGCTAAACCAGACTAAATGCTAAACCAGACACTATAGGCTAAACCAGACTCTAAATACTAAACCAGACACTATAGGCTAAACCAGACTAAATGCTAAACCAGACACTATAGGCTAAACCAGACTAAATGCTAAACCAGACACTATAGGCTAAACCAGACTAAATGCTAAACCAGACACTATAGGCTAATGCAAAGCATAGAATTCACACCAAGATATTGCCAGATCTCACATGACTTTACAAAGCAGATGTCAGAACACACATAACAACCCCCTCTAGGTGAACTATTCATATGCAGTGTTGCTCTTTCTTAATGGGGAAACCAATACTTACAAAAATACCTGTGGACAAAGGTTGAGAATCTATTGTATTCTTTAACCTCATAGTACCTGCGGAAAATCTAAACATTTAGAGTGTTGAGCTCTAAGAAGACAAAATGCTCATTGTCCCAATAATTACAGAAAGCACTGTAGCTCATTACTTGCGACTTTCTATACAGCTTGTTTTGCATGTTTAACTTCATTTCTTACTTTTAATAGTGTAGCATAAACCAGGCAGATGTGTTGTTTCAAGTTCCATTTAATTGCTTTCTAAGTTACTTGATTTACCAATATTTAATGGTAGGACCACCCCCCGAAAAAAAACATTGTCCTAAATAGCATCCAGACATGAAACTCCACGACAATCCGAGGTCTTTTTGTTATAATCAAAACAATTATCCATTTCTACAATTAGGATAAAAATAAACATGTAGAAATAGAACAGCCTGAAACAAAAGCAAAACAGGATGTACACACAATTGGAATAAAACTATGTAATGCTTTATGCTGTTACTGACAAGCGTGTACAGCCCTCATGAGATTAATATAGGGTTGTAGAAAAGACTGTCTGGATGATGCTACAGCATTAAAAATATGTGGATTTTATGTGTGATACGTGATGATACAACGTGGTTATAAAACACATAGAATCCAGCAGATGCTCATCCATAGCGACAAATAGTAATGAGTGAATGCTTGGTCACAGAAATGTTAACATGTTACATGGGATGAGTATCATTTACTGAAATCCCTATAAAGTAATGTTCTCTCCATTACCAAAGAAACATAGGTTATCTAGGGTGAAGGTTCTGCTATGTAAAAAACTACAAACTATTAAAAAGTAAATGCAAACCCACTCAAAGATCAGTTTCACCCAACACCAAAATGATAAAAGGGTCAGAGTGGACAGTACCTTGTGGAGAGCCTCTTGGCTGTACTGTCGTATTCCTTCCTCATACTGCCACCACCACTTGTTGCCTTAGAAGGAGACAGTAGCATCCATTAAGGGGTCTCCTGGTTCTTACACAACCCATCCAAAACCAAATACCAAAAGCAACTGAAGTCAGGTTATCATGGCTGCGAAACATTAAAATGTCCAACTTTGGGAAACCAAAAACCTCTGATATTCCTTTGTGAACTGGTCCCATTATTATCTAAACCGACAGTCAGGCCCCTCTTTCAGACAAAACGGCTCATCAACAATGTAGCCAGTGCAACTGACATGTGGCCTGCGTGTGTAATGTGTGTCTGGAATGTGAAATATACACAGATAGGGAGATACAGGCTGTTCTCCTGCTGGTTCCAGCACTTACCTTTGACAGAGCAGGAGGCTAGTGCACAGGTTGCCACGGTAATCAAAAGCCACCCCATAGTGGCGTGTGGGTTGGTGGGAACAGCACAATGTGATGCGTAGCCACAGGGCACAGCAATTATATGAGGTCAGCCTTCTATCCCCCACCCAAAATAGCTGAGTGACAAAGTCCTGGCCCTGTTACAGAAAGCATAAACAATCAGTCATGGCACTAGTAGCACAAGGGAAGAGATACAGCTTTGTATCAAGCTATGTAGCCATTATTGTAATCATGTAAAGATAACCACCAAGAGAAAATAACGAGTTTTCAAAGTGACGTTTTTTGTTTGAATCGTTGTTCACACCATAAAACAATTTGGGAGTACATATACTTTGTTGATAACTGTTTAACCCCTAAAATTAAGTTCAACTGAATTGAAATGGTATTGATTTGAAATTAATATAACGTATTTGTTCATAGGTTTGTCTAAAAGCTGACTTCACCATTGTCCTTAACTAGGTTTAGGAGAGTCAATGGAATGGCATTTACCCCAACCCTGCGCAATAGACTACACTTAAGAACGCTACACACAAACTATGCAAAAACAACAATGGAGTGTTGCTTTCACACAGTTCAATACGGTCCTGTGTGGCTTCAGGTTGAAACAGACCATATCTGGATCTCTGTCACTTGATTGCATGTAGTAGGTTTAGGGTTGATTTATCTAACATACATACTTTCAATTTTAATACTGAACATTTAGAAATCTATTATCCACATGAAAATTTAAAATTGGAGAATGACTCAACAAAATCAGTGGGTCTATGCTGTATGTCAAGGGGTAGAGCCTACCTCACAACATTCCAAAGAGCCAAACAAACAAAACCTTTTGTCCATTGAGCGAAAGACTGTCTACCATGATAACTATCAGTTCAAATATCTAAAAATAAATATGGCTAATTGTCAGCTATTGTTCCTGACATAAAAGGAAAAACTGCTAATGCGCAAATGTATGTATGACACCTGGTGTTTTCTACTATTTTTACTTTTAATATTACACTAAGACCTGATTTCAAAGGGATAAAATAAATCTTCATAGCTCATTGCATTTACTGTAAATCTCCAATCAACATTGTTTTTCAGATGACCTGGACCAGTGATTTATTGCAAAGGAATTGCGGGCAACCAATAATCCCATGTTGTGTTGATAGGAAATTTACCGAGAAAATATCATTAGGTGAGCAGTCTAATCTGAATCATCTTATAAAATCTGAACACTCCATTTACAGTACATCCAATAATGTTGTGATATAGAGGTTTATGTATTACATGTAAGGGCATTGCCATATTATGGGGGGAGAAAATGGCTATATGATTGCTATGTATATTAAATCAGTTGAATATGTCTTAACAATAATGTATAATATTATGTATAACAATAGTACTGTGAGAAATCCTTAGGCCACCTGAGAACGTTAATTTAAGCTATTTATCTTGGCAGTAAATGTTTATTTTGCTCATAAAATCACTATAAATTATCAATTTTGCATTGCCCAAAAGGTAACGATACATTATCTGGTAAAATAACTTGAAATGTCAACGAACCGGGAAAGTTGAAGACAGAAAACACAGTGGAAGTCCCAAAAATCTGTCTGCATGTGATTAACAGTACTTAAAGATCAGTCCCTTGAGTGACAAGGAAATCCAGTGAAATGCTTGCTCAGTGAAATCTAGCGTCAACAGTGATAAACAATTTACAAGTAATTTCCATCTTTGACTGGTTGGCAAAAACAATATTTTAGCACAATAATGATGCAAAACACTTCAAAGATGATTAAAGACACATTCTGTGATACATTCTGCTCAGGTTATAAGTAGCGCTGTCCAAGGAAATTGTGTCATGGGCATGCCAATATGTGGCCTATGTCCTCAAAACTTTTTTCAAACTTACTGAGGTGAACTTTACATATTCTGCACACAAACATTTGAACACACCCCCCCAAAATGGGAGGTTTTGAAAAATTGATTTTTTTTCATAAAAATCCCAGAATGCATCATTAAGACATTCTTGGGAGTTGAATTCCAGATTGAAAACAGTTTTAGATTGGCTTCCATGGAGACTCGACCTCAACATAACTGAAGCTACATGGGATCACTAGGACAAGGAAAAGACCAAAGGGCTTCGGCAAATCCTACAAAAGCTTGGAAGAATGTACCACAAGACAAATTTAACATATGTACATGAAGGGCCACCACAGTGATTTGCCTCAGTTTGGCATTCTAAGGAAGGCCATACAAAATATTGAATTGGTTCACAAAGCCAGTAGGTTTGTTACTTTTCATACATTTTGTGTATATTTATAAAGTGTATCTTATAAAGTAGATACACCCTCAAATAAAAACATACTGGTCAGAAAAATAGCAATTCTCTCATGGGGCCTTAGACTAGCTGTATTTCTCATGTGTGTGCAATAATGAAACCCAAGAAATGGCAAATAGCATATCCAATATCGCCAAATGTACTATAAGATGATTACCTTTGCATACAGTCTTTCCCAGTGGCTCCTTACACAAGTATGAAGGTATTATCGGTTAAACATCTTGTTGTAGGAGTGCTGGTCTAATCAGATGTCTCTTGTTCATTTAGACTTAATCGCTCTGATCTAGAAGGCAAACCTGATTCTAGATAAACAACCCAATTTGAAAAGCTTGTTACATAAATAAGAGACGACCTGCACTATTTGTAATGGGTTTTAGACCAGACTTACACCACAATTATGACCCAGAGTGAAACTGATGTATAAGCAAATAATGTGACTGCTTCAGCGGTCTTTCCCAAAAGGCTTTGTATGAAAAAAAGGGTGAAAAAATAGTAACATAACAGTTTGCAGAAAGTATTCACAATCTGCCCTATCCATTTCCGTCGCAACTTCCATTTTACTTACCAACAGTATTAGTTGTCTGACATAGATCATTCCCAATATAGGGAGGCCACAATTGTAATATTTGTTTAATAATTATATTATTAGCAGAAGTAGCCTATATAATGTTGTGGCCATTGCTGTTATTGTTGTTCATCTGGCAAAGTATACACTCATGAGCTCAGCAGTGCACACCACCATTGGGACACACAATGTGGAAAAACAGAAAACTTCTACCCAGCACACTTAAGTTC
>JACXGJ010010451.1:0-21940 GCA_016801105.1 Esox niger
CGTGTGTGTGTGTGTGTGTGTGTGTGTGTGTGGGTGTGTGTGTGTGTGTGTGTGTGTGTGTGTGTGGGTGTGTGTGTGTGTGTGTGAGTGAGTGCATGTGTGTGTGTGTGTGTGTGTGTGTGTGTGTGTTCATAGGGAAATTGTGTATGTATTTTCTCTAAGATGAAGCATACAGTCAAACAAAGGGGACTCTGATGAATGTGTCTTCTGTTAAACTTAGCCCGTAGTCAATGGCAGAATGGATTAATGAATTAAATCCTCATTGATCAATAACAAGGCCTCAAACGTAAGTATTGAGCACTGAGCTAAGGGCAGGAAACAGCACACATTTGTCATATTTAGACAAAGACACACCGGGATCCATGGAGTACTGACATGAATAAGAGCACATGTAAAAGTTAACAACATATTTAAAGGATGGCGGTGAAGATCTCTGTGGCATCAGCATAGAAAGCATCCTATCCAATTCAGTCTATTTCGTTTTCGCTGGACTCCAGCCCAAATGATGTCAACATCCACACTTCTAGCAGTTTTTTTAGTATACTGTCTATATTAGTATGGAGAACCATCATTAAGATAAGGTGGAAAAAGTCCATGTTAGGACGGACTGAAACACTGTCCATGTTAGAACAAAGATCAATGTTAGAACAGGGAGACAGAACGTCCATGTTAGAACATAGACAATGACCATCCATGTTAGGACATGGAGAAAGAATGTCCATATTGGAACGGAGAGAAAGACCGTCCATGTTAGGACAGGGAGAAAGACCGTCCATGTTAGGACAGGGAGAAAGACCGTCCATGTTAGGACTGGGAGAAAGACCGCCCATATTAGAACAGGGAGAAAGACCGCCCATGTTAGAACGGAGAGAAAGACCGCCCATGTTAGAAGGGAGAGAAAGACCGTCCATGTTAGAACAGTGAGAAACAGAGTAAAGCAGGAAAGTGAGTGGAACACAGAAGAACAGGGTGCCAGGTTGCCATGGAAACGGAACATCATAGAGCCTGAGCAGATTGCAGATGGCTGCTGCTCCACTCCTCTCCTGTACGGATGTGTGATGTCAACCGTTGTCCTATCAGGATTATGTACACGGTACTGATGGATTGATCCAATTTATTTAAGGGTCATACACCCGTGGATTTCACGTTGTGGTCCATGGACCCATGATGGTCTGCCGGGGTATGGCAGCTAGTTCTTGATATATGGAATATAATTCGGTTTTTGAACAGTAAAACAATGATAAAACATGTATTATGGTCATAATGGTCTTTTTTCCATAAATCTTTATAAAGAAAGATTTTTGAAAACCTAAAAGGTGTGCTGCTTAGAATCCCGACTCCAATGTTTCCAAGACTCAATTTAAACATTAACACGACGTGTCTCTTCCTCCTCTTCCCTTACCGAACAAGTTCAGAATAGTATTAGCTAGTCCAATTGAGGGACAGTACTCAACACAAACTGACAGATTAATCAGCACCAAAGTCTAAATGCTAATTACCTGGAATTGTGACTGTGAATGGTATTCTTAACGAGCTGTTAACATGAATTTGGTGTTCCCCAAAATGTAAAATGGTGGAAAACACTGTCAAACTGCACGACGTTTACAATTTAAATGCAATCATCACCGTAGGTCCAGCTTCCATCTGCACAATCAATGCGTTACTTCACACCGGAAAAATGTGTAGCCTACTTGTGAAATGTTGAGACTTTGACGCCATTATTGTTTCAGCCCACTATTTTGAGTCGTAACCAGGAGTCCCATAAAGGGTATTACATACTGGCCCGGCGGTGACTGGGCATGGTTTTCCCTGAGTGTCTGGTGCCTGGAAGCTTAATTGAGGTTGTAAGTCGAAGGAGTGATCCTGTCCACGCACTCGCTGAGCCTGGATGAGTGATCAGTGTGAAAGAGACCGGAACGGCTGCTATGACACACGCCTTTATGGTCAGGCTGTGACGCACAGATCACGTGCTACAGCTGGAGCGATCGTGGCCAGAGATAAGCTGGTAAGCCTGGGCAGAGGCTGTGCGGTGGGAGGCTCCTAATATGACTGCGTTAAATAGGGGGCGTTTGTGTGGTGTTGGCGAGCACACGGATCCAGGCAGAGGACAGCATATCTACTGGCGTTGCGGCAGGGGACTGGGTGGGGTGTTGAAGGGAGGAGACGGCTAAGAGTGGGAAAGACTTGGGCAATTGAACCAAGCAAAATAAATGTTGGCCCTCATTCCGTCTGACCCGATGAGGCACAGCCCAGGGAAATCAGGTAATGTAGCCGGTCTGGTTTAAACCGGCTAAACCGTTGTTTGTCACCGGCGTAGGCGATGCCGTTTTTATCAGACCAGCCCTACTCTCTTTCTCTTCTTCTCATTCCTCTATCCCTCTCATCCTGCTTCTAGATCCCTAGATGTGTGCTGCAGATCACCCAAACAGCTGCGTGTTAGTGACAGTGAGCGGAGCTGATGCCTGGTCCAAAATGCTCTCTCCAATCCTCCCATCCAGTCACCTCCCCAAACCTCCCATCCAGTCCCCTCCACAATCCTCCCATCCAGTCCCGTCCCAAATCCTCCTATCCAGTCCCCTCTCGAATCCTCCTATCAGGTCCCCTCCCCAAACCTCCCATCCAGTACCCTCTCTAATCCTCCCATCCAGTCCCCTCCACAATCCTCCCATCCAGTCCCCTCCACAATCCTCCCATCCAGTCCCGTCCCGAATCCTCCTATCAGGTCCCCTCCCCAATCTTTCTATCCAGTCCCCTCCCTAATCCTTCTATCCAGTCCCCTCCCCAATCCTCCTATCCAGTCCCCTCCACAATCCTCCCATCCAGTCCCCTCCACAATCCTCCCATACAGTCCCCTCCCCAAACCTCCGATCCAGTCCCCTCCAGTCCCATCTCCAATCCTCCCATCCCGTCCCATCCAGTCCCATCCCGTCCCATCCAGTCCCATCCAGTCCCATCCAGTCCCATCCAGTCCCATCCCGTCCCATCCAGTCCCATCCAGTCCCATCCCGTCCCATCCAGTCCCATCCAGTCCCATCCAGTCCCCTCACATACCCCCTGTTCATCCCCCACAGGACAGGAGTCGGCCAACGCTAAATACCGATCCGGCCGAATGAGCACAGGTGCAGTGGGGGCCTGTTACCTCTGCCAAATAGTGTCCCTCTTCTCTCGAACGGAGGTATGGCCGGAGTCTGTGACTCATCATGACATGTCCAAAGGGACTGAATACGCTGCAGATGAAGAGTCTGATCAATCCTCCCTCCTTGGCCTAAGAACACAAGAGAGAGAAAAGGAGAGAAAATGAAAGATGGAGACAGACGGGGAGAAAGAGAAAGCTATTCGCACATTTTTCCAAAGCTGTACATAGCTTATAATATAACACTCGAAATGCCTTCATCCTAGAGAGAGAGAGAGAGAGAGAGAGAAGAGAGAGCATAAAGAGACAGAATTGCTGCACTCATGATAAACAGCCGTGTGATGTGGCTTGGTGTTCTGGGGAGTAAATGAGAGATGGAGTAGTTCTGCTTCAGATTCAGTGCACTGCTGCCTGGGAACTTATTACGCAGGCCAGGCGGAAGTGAAGGGGTGGGGGACGGATTTTAGGGACGGACACGGCTGTTAGACCGTCCTTAGGAAGAACTGTGTTTGGGCTGAGGGTGCGTCTGCCCGGGATATCTTTAAAGAGGATCACTGCAGGCCTGAGTGAGGAGGAGGAAGGGAACACTGGGACAGGGTCACGTTGTCTCTCTCTCAGCGTGCCTGCAGGAGAGCCTCTCTAAACTCAAGTGGAAGCTGACCTCCATTTGTCGTGTATTTAAAAAGAATGCCTGCACTTAAGTGCTCCTCGTTGCCTCCTTCGGTCACGTGGACGCACACATGGAGTGAACAGGTACACTCAGAGAGAATGACATGTCATCTGGTTGGATGTGCATCCCGCTCACCAACACACACACACACAGTAGCCCAATAGCCCCGGCTCTCTGTAGCTTTATATCTCCCTGGACAGTGCTCAAAGATACTGAGATGGGGCCTGACCCAGAGAGTCGTTTAGACTTTAAGTTAAACAAGGGCACTTACATTTTAAAGGGCCATAATCGTCAAAAAGGCAAACTAAAATCGATACAGGAGACGTTTAAGAAGACAAAGGCAGAATGCTAGGTGTGGATGTTGGTGGTGAGTAGAAGAATTTTACGATGAGACATTTATCTATGTGGGCAGATGTGTGTGTAAGGGCTTCTCCACACATACGTGTGTGTGTGTGTGTGTGTGCGTGTGTGTGTGTTTTTTGTTGTTGTTTTACAGTCATGGACTGTTAAAGGAGATTGCCAGGTGATTATCAATTGGCTACCTTTATGTCTGCATAGCTTAAATACTGACTATACACACACAAACAATATAAAGTGCTCTACCCAGACACTCACACATTACCACAAATTTCCATATACTATAAATATACCAAATTACATTGTTCCCCTGCACACCAGGGGTAAAGCTACTCTCTGTTAATACAAGGTTATCAATATCATTGTGTTTTCATGAATTTTTTATGGAATATAGTGGATATTTATACATACAGTGCTGGAAAAAATCTGCATTTCTGCATGTATGGCAGCCATTCCATTTGAGTCTCTGTTAAATTCCAACACAGGCACATCTCATTTTACTTAATGAGGTACTGATTAGGTGATTACCTGAACCAAATCTAATTTAACGAGGAAAAGTATAAAAACCACTGCTGTGGTCATCACTATCCTTTCCAATAGGACCAGCTGGATGGCAAAACAGTGCAAGTAGTACCTCAAAGGTAATTTGAAGGGTTCAGTTCTGGCTTAACTGGCGGAGGGATACAGTGAGCGTCAGGTTTCTTCCATCTTGGAAATTTCAAAGACAGCGGTTCATGAGAACAAGGTCAAGCAACAGACATTGGGGACAACAAAGTCCCCAATGTCGCCCTTTACATACTGGCAGAGGGCGAAAACCTCTGTCCACCCCCCGAGATGACCGTCAACTCATTCTAATGTCACTCAACAACCATAGGATGACATCAAGTGACCTACAAAAAGAATGGCAAACAGCAGCACGGCGAGGATGGTCCAAAACAGGTTCCCAGGGGCAGGGCAGAAGTCGTGCAAAGCAAAAATAAGCCCTTCATCAATGAGAAGCAAAGAAGAGCCAGGCTGAAGTTTGCAAAAGACCATAAGGATTGGATGGTAGAGGAATGGAGTCACGTCATTTTCTCTGACAAGTCAAATTCTCAGCTGTTCCAACACCAGGTCGTCTAATGGTTAGATGGAGACCTGGAGAGGCCTACAAGACTGAGTGTCTCACACCCACTGTGAAATCTGGTGGAGGATCGGTTATGATCTGGGGATGCTCTAGCAATGCTGGAATCGGGCAGATTTGTGATTCGGGTGATTGTCGGGTGATTGTCATTTTAACTTTAGACCAGCGATGGGCAAAGGACGTGGGCCTGCTCAGGCCCACAAGGCAATTGCATTGGGTCCGCTGTAGGTAATACAATAGTTTTGAGGGGTAGTATAATGCAACTCACCACTCTATTCTTATACATTTTAATTAAATTATTTAAGCATTATAATGGAACTACTGAATAAATGATTAATTTACTGCCCCTTTCTGGCCTGTAAATCATTCATGATTAACAGATTACAAAACAAATGTGGCCATCCATTTAATTTCTAAATCCTGATGTGGCCCCCTGGAGTAGACCCTGCTATTGCATCGATGTCAGTGGTACCCAGGGAATTGACACCATTTTTAGTGGTAAACCTGCTTAAACCCATCTTAAAAAACATAGTTGAGGGGATCTGTGGGCTTTCTGGCATGAAGTAAAGTCTCTGACCCGTTCTGGACCTCTGGGCTGTGGAAGAGCCGGGCCCTTAGGGCCACATTGCTGCCAACCAGACTGAACATGTTTGAGGGTGAGTGGGGTTGCTGGCAGCGGGTAAGGAGGTAGTGTACCAGACTACCTGACTGCTGGAGCAGGATGTGGACGTTGCTGGAAGCTGGCCGGAGTGAGTGGATATGAGGCTTTGAAAGGAGTAGCTGGCCTGTGTCCGGCGTGACATCGGTGGGCGTGTGCGTTTGTTTTTGTGCTACGCGATTCTGACACTCCTCACCTTCATTCAACATGAATGCCTGGATGCACTGGCTCCAAATGGAGGGCGGCAGGCAGAAGAGATGTACCACACATTGATTTGACTGACAGCCCTGTTAATTCTATTGGGATTCATATTTTAGAGCTATCTTGTGGTGCGGATGCCTCTGTAACCTAAAAGAGCCTTTCAGAGACCCACTCGTGTCTCTGAACTGGGATGCTCTTGACGATCTGACTGAAATGGGTCCCTGAAGGTCCTACGTGTCGACAGTCTGACTGAAACGGTTCTCTAAATGTCCTCTGTGTTGTTTGTCTGACTGAAATGGGTCCCTGAAGGTCCTACGTGTAGACCGTCTGACTGAAACGGTTCTCTAAATGTCCTCTGTGTTGTTTGTCTGACTGAAATGGGTCTCTAAAGGTCCTACGTGTCGACCGTCTGACTGAAATGGTTCTCTAAGTGTCCTCTGTGTTGTCGGTCTGTCTGAAATGGTTGTCTAAAAGACCTCCTTGCCAATGATCTGAGTTCTTCTATTTCTGTAATACTCATACACTCTCTGAAAATGTTATGCCTTTATATTGCATGCACTAAATGGAAATAATATACAGTCATTCACTAGTTTTTTACAGGTCTACAACCCAAAAATCTGTTTGCTATATTGAATGTAAACTGCTATATGTGAAGGATACTTCAATGTTAGTACTTCATCCTGCACTTAACCCTAAACTAGACAGCGGAATTAGCAGAGATATATTGCCTGAATATATGCCAGGGATCGGTTAGTTTGTGATTACCAAGGCCAGTTAAATTCATCCTGCTCTCCCTCCAGTACTTATCAGATCAGAAGACTAGCTCACCCACAGCACGGGATTGACTTTCAAACACAAGCCATAAGCCCCGTTCAAAAAACATGACATGGATAAAGATCGGTGAAGACATCGGCGGGCCGCGTCACCAGGCGTGTCTACGTATAAGGTCATCACGTGACATCATGTGACATCACAGCAGACGTAACGGGACCGAGGGAGCCTGCACGCACACCGAGAGGGAAGGGGACTGAGAGGAGACACACAGAGGGCAAGAGAGGTGAAGAAATATCGAGTGAGAGGAGGGATGGAGAGGTTTTGGCATAGATGTCATGGTAGTAGAACGTCCAGATGTTACAGGATAGCTCTTTGTAGGTACATTGCTGGTAACATCTCGTCTCTGTCTCCATGTATTGTCAATGAAACATATAGCTTGAAGGGTGGGAGACCTTCTGACCACCGTGGCAGTGGGAGCCAGGGGATCCTAATGACTGAGGAGTACAACGGCAGAGTTCTGTGGGTTTGAATTCTCATTGCTGATAAAGGGGGTTGTTTTCCAGTATGGTCACGTATGAATCCGTTTCAAAAGGACCTACGTTGCTGGGATAAAAAATATGAAAAAAAGTATCACTCGCATCGTTTTGTCCTCCACGAATTGGTTTTAAATTAAACAGCATCTGACTCCAAGTGATTCGCATAGGAAGGATGCTGAGAACAAATACTGCATTTACGTGTTGAATGGCATTTAATGGCACACTGTCGTTTTGGCTGTGCGAAAGTAAGGCTTTTTATGTTAACAGATGTATAATTGCACATAAATGCTGTAGACGCCAATAACATTCAATTGAAAACATTAGAAGCCAAATTAATGTTGGCAGAGGGACAATAGAGTCTCGGCAGGGGGGGCCCGTCACTCTGACGTAGATGGTGGGAGAGACGCGGCTGTAGACTTGGTTCTGACAGTGTCAGTGTGTGTCTCAGACTCAGTGTTCACTGGGGGGTGTCTTGGGAAGGGGGTGCGGGATGAAAAGTGACAGAAAGCTGACAGAGGGATGAGGAACATTGTTTGTCCTTTACCGGCAGATCAACATGTGTTACGCAAATATGGGTCCCGAAGGTGGATGCGGTTTGGCAGATAGAGGGTTCCACGCTTGAGTGGAACTCCCCTGCCTGTAAGTCAGTGGCAGATAGAGTCGGCGTAGTGAGAATGCCGTTGTAGCTAACGCTGCTAACCGGGGGAAACTGCATGGTGAGAACGAGACCGCTATCGGCTGCCGACGTCATCATGTATGAGCTTCCCTCATTCTCTGGCGTCAGGGAAAGTCTTAGAGAATTGTCCCTTTAACAAGGGGCCTGCCGTTGGTCTGCAGATTAGGGTGAAACAACCAAGCCCAGGCCTACCTCCACCAGGCCCACCTCCCGCATATCCACCCCGACACGAGGAGTCCGGGATGGGGAGGTGGGCCTGGTGGAAGCACAAGGGAGCAGGGGTCAAGGGAAATGCATGTCTGAAGGCGGCTGCAGGGCGTGTCTAATTGAGCGCCGTGTAGTTAATTGTTGGTGCGTAGGAGGGGAGAAATCAATCTGTTTTCTCACAGCCGTGACTTCTGGGCCCTGGGGTGATAGAAAGGAGCTGGCAGACGCACACCAATCTCTGCCAAAACTTCCAAAAAGCCGACCTTCTTGTCTCTTGCACGCACGTTACATTTAACGAACACGCACACACACACACACACACACACACACACACACACGCCCGTATGTAACAAACACCCACACACACACGTACAAACATGCATACAAACACACATTCAAACATAGACATATAAAAACCTGTACACGTACAAATGCACACAAACACACACAAACACACACGCGCATCCACACAGAGAGAGAGACACACAGACAAAGACAACCCTGAGGAGAGGTGCGGATGTGCATGAGGGGGTTATTGAGTCAGGGTAAAGTCAGATCCATCCATCGATCGCCCGTGGAGAGAGATGGAGAGAGAGAGGAAAATGAAACCTGTGCATGTCAGATGACCAGAAGACAGTAGTGAGAAAAGACTGGGAGGGAGGGAGGGAGGGAGGGAGAGTGCAGGAGAGAGGGGGTTGGTGAAATATGTATTAAGACAAAGAAAAAGCCTTCAAGCTAATAGATGCAGCACCTGATTAGAAAACAAGTTACAGTAGGATGTGACATTCAGACAAGGTGTGGTTGACTACAGTAGAAAATGACAGTATGATAAAGCGTGGATGACTTCAGTAGAAAATGACAGTATGATAAAGCGTGGATGACTTCAGTAGAAAATGACAGTATGATAAAGCGTGGATGACTACAGTAGAATACAACTGTCAGATAAAGCGTGGATGACCACAGTAGAATATGACAGTATGGTAAAGCGCGGTTGAGTACAGTAGAACATGACAGTATGATAAAGCGTAGATGACTACAGTAGAATACAACAGTATGATAAAACGTGGATGACTACAGTAGAATACAACAGTATGATAAAACGTGGATGACTACAGTAGAATTCGACAGTCAAATAAAGTGTGGGTGACTACAGTAGAATACGACAGAATGATAAAGCATGGATGACTACAGTAGAATACGACAGTATGATAAGGCTTGGTTGACTACAGTAGAATACGACAGCCAGATAAAGCGTGGATTACTACAGTAGAATACGACAGTATGATAAAGTGTGGATGACTACAGTAGAATACGACAGCCAGATAAAGCGTGGATGACTACAGTAGAATATGACAGTTAGATAAAGCGTGGATGACTACAGTAGAATACGACAGTCAGATAAAGCGTGGATGACTACAGTAGAATACGAAAATCAGATAAAGCCAGGATGACTACAGTAGAATAAGACAGTATGATAAAGTGTGGATGACTACAGTAGAATACGACAGTATGATAAAGTGTGGATGACTACAGTAGAATACGACAGTATGATAAAGTGTGGATGACTACAGTAGAATTTGACTGTCAGATAAAGCATGATTGACTACAGTAGAATACGACAGTATGATAAACAGTGGTTGGTTCTTCAGCAATCCGTGCAGAGAATCCAATTTTTGTTCAAGGGAACCCTTTTTATTTCATCCATAAAACTATGCATTATGTGAATGTTTAGATGGATATGCCAGTTCAATAGAGACAACCAAAGACTGGTTAAAATCATGGCCAACCAAGCATCTGGAGATAAATGTATAGGATGTCAATTCTATTTGGATTACTCCAACCAGCAGCAATTGCCTAAAATGGGCCTGCCTCCTAATGCCATATATGGAAGAGGTACCACCAAGTGTGGTTCAATTTAAACTAGCATCAGCCACAACAAATACATGTTATTATCAGAACTGTATAAATAAATGTCTCTGATATTGGTATTATTTTTCAATACATTCTACGGCAGTGGAAAAACACCCAAAACCCTTTTTTCTACCTCGAATCGGGATAAAGGGATCACCTACTCTGTGTCTCATCCGTATAAGCTTTTTAAACCATTTTCTTTCGGTTGTTGGTACTGCCTCACTGGTTGAGTAAACTGGCTCTATATGAAACATTAGCAAACCAATGGAGTAGAAGCAGATACATTTATTAACAACAATGAATGGTTATGATTGCTATTTTATTGATATCAATTGCTTTAGAGTAGATTATTGTATCATTACTATATCATTAGCTCATAAACAAAGCAACCGCATTCTGTCCTTATAAATGCCCTCCACACATAATCTGTTACAATGTTCGGCTAATAAGCTAATTTACTTCACATGTGTTTAGTTATATTTAGAGATCCTTCCAGTTATGACTAAGTGCTTCTGTCAAAGAAGCAAGTCAATTTGCATTTTATCCCCTCTTCCAATGAGAAAAAGGGCTTCTGTATGGTGCACCCAACCCCCCTGTGAAGACAAACTGCAGAAGGGGGTTGGGAGGAGGACTTTTCAGTCAAAGCATGTAGTCTAAATTATTTACTTGGTCTCTAAATGAGATCAGAGCACCGGCACACTTCTGATCTCATTTGAGCCTTGTCTCTCTCTCATTGGCCGTCAATAGCCTCTAGAATGGCTGTATACGCCCTTTCGATTGGCTGGGACTTATGCATTTTTCCACCCAGTCAACAACCTCCTTCATTATTGATAGGAATGAAGAGTCCTTAGGTAGAATGGATGGTATCTAATGAGAAGAGGAGATAGTGGGTTATGAAGGAAAGGAAGAGGACTCTTTGCGGAGGGATGAAGGGAAATGAAGATAGATATGTAGAGGGATAGAGAGAGATGTTAGAGAGAGAAATATATATAGAGAGAGAGAGGGAGAGGGCCGGAGAGTTATGCTGGATGGAAATATAGAATAATATAGCTATATGTAGAGCGAGGTGTAGAGAGATAGGATACAGAGATGGAAAGAATATAAAATATGTAGAACGGGACATAGAAACAGAGGGACAGGGAAATAGAGGGATAGAGAGATATTGTAAATCGAGGGAAATATATACAGAAGGATAGAGTGCGAGGGATAAAGAAGGATGGGGGGATAAATTGATAAAGTAGTTCCACACTAAGGAAGGGATGAGGTGGAGGGGGATAAAGGGATGAGGTGTAGGGGTGTGAGGGATGAGGTAAAAGCACAGAGTAAATGTAAACTACGCCGTACTGCACTGCTGCGGCTGGTGGCCGCTTCCCCCTCAGACCACATCTCATTACATGGTCTTTTATTGTCTCTCTATATCCGGCCAGGTCTCTTTTCTCTGGCAGATCCGGCAGAGGCTAACAAAGGCAGAGTAGCAGGGAGGGAGTGATTCAGACAGAGTGACCAGACACGTGGGACCTGGGGAACGGAGGGGAGAAAGGTCACACAGAACACAGGCCTCCATGGAGACTGTCCGTCCAGAAAGAATGTGTCAATGAGCTGATGCTCTCAGCCCTCGGGACAGGAGAAATAGAGGCAGGAATTAGAGAAAATACAGAAAAATAGGAAGGGAGTGGAATCGAGGTGTGTGTGTGCGTGCGTGTGTCTGTGCACCCATGTGTGTGTCTAGACTCAGCCGTGAGCATTAGGGGGAAGGCAGATAGAGAGGAGAACAGACCCTCTGGATCCACTCCATGCTCTAATGGGCCTTCACCTTGTAGCGGCCCTAGCAAATGGTTCCAGCACCACACTGTTGGTAATTAACAGGAGCAGACAGTGGAAAGCAGCAGCACCTGTTACTGCATGACTGGGGTTCTGGTCTGTGGGCTGTCTCCTTCCACTCCTCACTAATAACCACCACGCCAACAGAATCCTCCGTGGCACCCCCAGGGAGACGGGGAGGGAGGGGGTAGGGAGCGTGTGAAGCGGAGGGGGGCGCGGTCGGGTTGTGGTAATGCTGATGGCCATGGTAGTTGCTCCCGACGATGCCTGAAGGGAAGGGTGGTTCTGGGCATTTCTGTGGATGGTAAAGAGCGCGGGCGCGTGGCATGGCCATGCGGAGGCCTTCGCACCGCCCCGGGAGAAGCACATGCAGCAGCCTCTCTGATATTTGGTCAGTATTATTCAGGCATGACGTCCATATTAGGATTTCATGCACTTCAGACTTTTTTCCCATTGAGGTTTACATTTGTGTACAGGAAAGTCATTTGTTCAGGGGTTTTAGAAGAGGCGGGGGCAGACTGGCAAGTGTCTGGCGTAATGCACCCCGATTAGTTTTGCTATGTAACGCTCATTTTCTGCATTTCTACACATCTCAATATATACGAATTATGGACGTTCTAGACAGTTTTTTGGGGGGGGGGGTTGTACCAATAAGCTTTGTCAATTTTTTGTTTAAGATTTGACCAAAGCCTGCCAAATTTAGAACTTAGGTACGTCAAAAGTGAGTTAAAAAGCTAAGTACAAATACTTGTGTGCACATTTGTGGAGAATATATTAAAGATACCTTGGTTTTCGTTGTATATTGCAGATCTATATAATCAAGTTCTATTTTGTGTTATTCTTAATGACTAAAATCTTAACAGCTTCGTTTCATTGTACAATTCTCCCCTTTCAAAGAATATGTTTGTTTACTGTTTTTTGCCTCAACAGTGAAGGCTAGATCCCCTATTTCACTATATACAATTGTTAATGCTCAGTTCTTACACAATCAAATAAATACTTGGGTGGCACTATGAGAAGTTGTACATTATGGGATTTGTTTTTTGTGAACAGCTTTGGTACAGTACGTGGATTGGAGGAAAATGTAACTCAAATGCAAAGACACAATATTTGCAGCCCAGACAGTCCATTACATACATGTTTTCAATGTGGTCGAAACTTTAGATGCGTTAAAGACCTTAATGGAGCTCCAAACAATTGAAACATCATTGAAATGCTTGGGGTGATATTGTTAATCCCCTCACTGACCGCAACAAAATAAACTTCCATTCAGGCTGTTGTTTGCATGTGTATTTTTTTTAGTGTGTTGTTTGAAGGGCTGCCCGATTAATAATTGTATCACCCAACAATACTTCAATTGTGAAACTGCCATTGAATCCAGAATGTTGATTGGCTGAAAGCTTTGGTATATGAGACCATATAGCACAAGTATGACTTCACATCACTTTTTACTGATATTATTTCATTGGTAGCCAGTTTTTAATAATAATATGCCATCCCTGGGGTTTGTGGAAATAGCCAATAATCCCATGCCGAAGCACTGCATCTAGGCATCCTGCAATATCTAGTGGTTAATATACATATACCACACCTTCCCATGCCTTATTGCTTAAATAACAGGGGATATTTTGTGAGGCATTAATTTCCTTTTATAATCCAATAATAAAATCAATGTTTAAATAATGGATATGACCATTACACTGATTCCAAGATTCCAGAATGTAGATTTAACTGGATCTTCATTTAACTCTAGAAAGGTGATTCAGTGTTCATCCATTCAATTGAATTTTGAGGCTACAAAATTCACCTCGGGTCAATAAGAATTGTCTCCCCTGGCTATGTGACCCTTCCGGGGTCCCTTTTTTGCATTCTAAGAGTGTTTTATTTCAGAGAATCAACAATGTAGCTTGAACCAGGCCCCAAAATATCCATTTTGGTTTGCTAGCTAAAATGGACTACTTGCTGGTAAACAGTTCTGGCTGTGATCTGCTAGAACTTAAGTTTGGGCAGAGCAAGTGTTTACGTGAGAGTGCGTGTTACTGTCTCTTCCTTTAGATAGTTTTGATTGATGGCCATAAAGACTGGCCTGCATGTATGTAGGGGTGCCCTGTGTGTGTGCGTGTGTGTGTGTGTTTGTGCAGGCGTGTGTGCATGCGTGCGTGGTGTGTGTGTGTGTGTGTGTGTGTGTGTGTGTAGGTAAATGTGTGCGTGTGCACGTTTAATGTCTCTGGTGGTAAAATTAGGGCACGTCAGACAGGCCTGCTGTGTCAGAATCTCCTGATGGACCACTCTGCCTACCATCCCTGGGCTGGTAACCTTTGCAGGCAGAATAGGGTCAGTACCATCAAGCAGAATATATCACACACAGACACAGACAGAAATTAGGAGATGCACTGTGTAATGGAAAGGTAGACCCCTCTACTGAATATATACTATAGTATACTACCTATAGACAACATAATCCTCTACATGGGATGAAAATATTCTCAACCTATAGGCAACATAATCCTCTACATGTGATGAAGATATTCTCTACCTATAGGCAACATAATCCTCTACATGTGATGAAGATATTCTCTACCTATAGGCAACATAATCCTCTACATGTGATGAAGATATTCTCTACCTATAGGCAACATAATCCTCTACATGTGATGAAGATATTCTCTACCTATAGGCAACATAATCCTCTACATGTGATGAAGATATTCTCTACCTATAGACACCATAATCCTCTATATATGATGAAGATATTCTCTACATTCTTTAGACAGCACACTCCTGTACATATAATGAAGATGTACTACACTGTTTAAAGGCAGCCCAGCCCTTATACAAAAGGTGTACTATTCATAGAGCGCTCATTGCATCACAGTACTATTTTTAACATCATATTGAAGGTAGCATCCAATGGAGCATTCTACTCAATGTGTCCTCAATGGGAGCTTCTGAAGGGCTTAGTTACAACACATTACGAACTAAAACAAGGCAAATAATTAGCTGCTCCACCTTTCGTTGTTATTTTGATGTCAGATAGATTCTAGATATAGTATAACGTTGATTAGGTAATTAAGGACTCAATCAGCACTGACATTGCTAGCTATTTTTGACAGCCTTTGATATCGAATAATAACATTGTCGTCTGTCAAAGTGCATTTTATGATATGATGATGATGTCATTGTTGTTTCCTAATAAATATTATACTACTGTAGCAATATTGTAATATTTCCAAGTCCCTAGAGTAAATTTGCTTCCGGTCATAAACATAACTGTGCAACAATAGAAAAATTGAAAACACAGTTACACACATAGCAATGACAATTGCCACAATGTGACAAAGAAACCGAACTCTGAGGTCAGAAGTACAGCATTGAAGTTTACTAGACTAATCGGACGATGTTATTGACAACAAAAAGACTGCTAAGTTCCATTGTATGGCCAAAGAAACCCATGAAAAGAATGTCAACCTATTTTTAAATGTTACTCATTTTTTTCTTCCTGATCCTTGCTCCACTTTGTGTCACAGATCTAAACTGGGTCAATATCACATGTGGCGCCCTGGTGTGCTCATTTGTGTGTGAAGGCTCAATGTGAGTGTGTCTGTTTTCCAGGGTGTGTTCCTGTTGTGTGTATGTGTGTGTGTGTTTTGATGTGTGTTAATATCAGTGTATGTGTGTTTTTATCAGTGTGTGTTCTAGTGTTTGTGTGCAATTCTGGTGTGTGTGCGTTAGTGAGTGACCAGTGCATTAATGTGTAACTACTGTATAAACCTTCACTCTGAGGATGGTGTACAACCCTGTGTTCCCAAAAAGCTGAGTAAAATCTAAATATGAAAGGAATGCAATGAGGTGCAAACAATTTCATCCCTATATTTAACTGAGAATAGCTCAAATGCAACGTATCACATTTTGAACCAGAGACATTTTTTCTTTTTTTGGAAAAATATATTTTGAATTTGATGCCTTTCCAAAAAGTTGGGGCAGGGGTATGTTTATTACTTTGTTGCATTTCCTCTTCTTTTAACAACACTCTGTAAGCATTTGGAAACTGTTGAAATGGAAATGTTTTCCCATTCTAGCTTGATATAGGTTTTTAGCTGCTCAACAGTTGGGGTCTCCTTTCTCGTATTTTTGTTTCATAATGTGCCACATTTATCTATGGGTGATAGGACTGACCTGCAGAAAAGCACCATTAGTGTTCAGCACTAATGGTGCCTTCACAGATGAGCAAGTCACCCATGGCATGTGTACTGGTGCACCACCATACCATCACGGATGCTGGCATTTGAACTGTGCACTGATAACAAGCCAGATGGTTCCTAATAGTTTTAACTTGAATTTGAGGATGCAAACTGTTTCTACAGACAATGGTTTTTGGAAGTGTTCCTGAGCCCATACAATGGAATTGTGTTTTCTGTTTCTTTGGGCCTCCTGGTGGCCCAAAGATCATGGCCTTCCAGTATTGGTTTTTAGTCTTGGTTTCTCCGAAGTTTCTCTGGATTCTCTGAATCTTTTAATGATATTAAGTACCGTATATGATGAGATCCCCAAACTCTCTGCAATTTTACATTGAGAAACGTTATTCTTAAATTGTTGCACTATTTGCCTACACAGTCTTTCGTTTGGTGGTGAACCCCTCCACATATTTTCTTCCAAAAGACTCATGCTCTCTGGGATGCTTTTTGTGTACCCAATCATGTTACTGACCTGTTGCCAATTTACTTAATGATTTGTGAGATGTTCCACCAGGTGGAACATCTTGTGTCATATATTTCTCTGTACAACACAACTTTTTCAGTCATCTGTTGCCCCTGTCCCAGCTTTATTAAAATGTGGTCCTGGCATCAAATACAATGTGGGCATATATTTTTAAAGAACTATGCATTTTTTTTGTTTCAACATTTGATGCAGTTGATCTTTTCTATACAATGTTGAATTGCATATAGGGTTAAATGATGTTTGCCTACTGTTTCTCATTTCCATTTTACAGAGCATCCCAAAATGTTTGGAAACGTGTTTGTATATAGCTGTGTTATTATCCTCAGATCACTTTAATTTGCTGAATTTGTAATTGTTTCTCTGAATAAGAAGTGTGCAGGATGGTATCTGGGATGTGTCAAAAATCTTTGAAATGTGGTATCAGGGAAGTGTTAAAAGTCTTTGAAAAGTTGTATCTGAAAAGTGTTAATTCTTTAGCATGTTATCTGTGAAATATTATGTTTTTAATGTTCGTATGCATAGGATACAAACCATACAACAACATTTGTACTTGCATGTTCCTGCTTGAAAATGCTTGAATAAAATTGTAAGTGAAATTTATACCAGAAAAGGAACCAGGCCAGCCTAGTTCAGCGAGCCCACAATTAAAAGTGATAAATGTTGTTGCCCTTGCTGGTCTTTAACCACCATGCCACAGAGCTATAAGGGTGTGAGTGTCGGTATAACATCTCAAGATTACAACAATTTGTCACACATGTACATTATGCCAAATCTGAATATTTCGCTAGACATCATTAAGCATTGTGTTAAACTGACTAACATTTATTTTTTTACCTCCACCACATCAATTAAATGTATTGCTATTACCACAGGCCTATTAGCCAGTAATAAGCTTACTAGTATCTACTATCTTATTACTTGGAATAGTCATAAGAACTGAGCAATCGCTAGCAAGACTAAATAAGAATTTTACACTGCCAAAGCTATTCAATTTCATGGCACAACACTGTTAATTTTTCTTTCATTATTGAATGACATTGATACAATAAATAACAATATAGGTGATGATAACTGACTTTTTCATCAAGTGAAAAGATTAGAGAAACGTGGGAACTCCTACTCTTTTGCTGGCCCTCGAGTCTATATTACCTCAAAAAGCATGCACAGATGCGTTCTTCAAAAATGCACCAGAAACTGTCGCAATATAACCGTAAACAGTTGTATTTTAGGCTTACTATAACGTAGCTAGTGAAGGTTGTAGCCAGTTAAGTTTTGTCTATCCTGGACAAATCCTAAAGCATATTTGTTTTGACTGTGATGAGGCTTGAACGTGGAACCTATTAGTTGTTAGTAAGCATTTCTAACTACTACGCTATTTAGCAAGAGGTCATTCAGTCAGTCATTTAGTCAGGCAGTCAGTCAGACATTCGCTCTTCTTGGCTGGCCCCACTTACGCAGTCCAGCAAAAAATACTGTAATTATAACAACAATCATAAAAACAAAGCACAGGATCATCTTGGTAATCTGTGGGCGCACATGTGTGTATGTGTGTGTTTGTTTATTTACGTATATATGTATGTAACGTTGAGTGTGTGCATGAGTGAATGCATGCTAATTTCAGCCAAGTCACTGTAGGTTGACAAAAGGTCAAGTGTCTCACACTCTGATGTCTAGAAACAATCTCTGAGCCTGTCAGTGTCAAATCCCTGTGCTTTGATACAGTCTCCGTCTGAACAACAGTACTCACAATGTTTGGTCGGGGTGTGAAATGTCCATGATAACACTGCAGGCATTCATCAGGCATGGTTTCTGATACCCATCCTGGATGGGTGGGGGCATGGCCCCGGTCTTCACCACCTACTCGAGGCCTTGGCGTGGAGCAGCTCCCATGCCAGGCGGAGAGGGCGTTGTGTGGCACCACGGTGTCTGTTCGCTCACATCTACCCTGAAGACTGACTCAACTGTTGGTCAAACGACCTACAACCATGTCGTGCCTTTGACAAACGTCACGACATAGTTGACGCCACGCAGGGCCACGCAGTGGAGTAAAGCAGACGTCAGTCCTCGTATGTTATACACGTCCTAAAAATGGCGGCTGTCGTACAGCAGGGCAAAGCCCCAGCAGGGCAAAGCCCAAGCCCAAAGGGATTTTCCATGCACAGGTGTCTGGAAGGAATAATATATATTGTTGATGTGCTTCTTCTCTAGGTGTGTTGTGGCTGTGTGAACCGTGTTGAAAATGACATCCTGGATCCGTGGTGGTGGTGGAAAAGGCTGTTGTGATCCTGGCATCATGATCTGTTAGATTTGCTTTGGCAATCTGTGATGCTGTGTAGTCCTTGCCAGCTGCGTTGCAAGACTAAATTGTTAAACCATCATTCAAGCTGGAGTCTGTATTTTATTTTTGCATCCTAAAAGGGTTTAACGATCGTGTGTTTGCTTATCTTGTATGCATCATGCACCATTATTGGTGTACTTTAGTTTGACATTGAATGCTGAAGTACAGGCTTTCAGGACATGCAGTCAGCACAATCTGGTTTTATCCATTCATCCAAGGTCTTCGGTCCGGATATATTCACATTACTTCAACGTCCCCTATTAGAGCCTGTCACTGTTTATGTATATCCCTCAATGTTGATCAGCCTCCTCATTAGGTCTTTGACCTCAATAGGTCTCTAAAGGTCTTTAGCATATGTTATCTGTGAAGTGTCCAAGGTCTTTAGCGTGTGTTATCTGTGAAGTGTCAAGGGTCAAAGGTCAATAGCATGTGTTATCTGTGAAGTGTCAAAGGTCTTTAGCATGTGTTATCTGTGATGTGTCAGTGGTATTTAGAATGTGTTAAAAGTGTTTAAAGTTTCGACCACATGTATTTGTGTGTGTGCGTGTGTGTGTGTGTGTGTGTGGGTGTGTATGCGCGTGTGTGTATCTGTGTATGTCTGTGTGTGTGTGTGTGTGTGTGTGTGTGTGTGTGTGTTTGTGTGTGAGAGTGCAGTCTGGTGGACGCGGGTTGATGTGGTGAGTGTTGCCCTGATAGAGCTCTGTAGATGAATAGACAGTGGTAATACACACATCTCCCAGCCCCTCTGTCCCTAATGATGATGGATCAGGACGAGCTGGCGTGTGCGGGGGGCTCACGGTGTGGCGCCATGCCAATCACAACGCCGTGCCACACAGGGATTGGAGAGAGAGAGGAGAGACGGGGGGGTGTAACTTCATAACATTATTATGTTATTATTATCTGCTGTTGGCGGCTCATAAGATTAATGTCTGGGATGTTAGTTATCACTGTTGTTGTTATTTAGGCTTAATGGTTATGGTAAATTATTCAAATTCATCTACTTCCACTGATTTGTTATGCAATTTGTGTCAGAAAAGTAGACAGGGCTGGTAAGAGATACAAAGTATTGCTAATTTGTGTCAGTGGGGGGGAAGTAGAAGAGAGGGAAACAGAGAAAATATGCAGAGAAAGAAAGAGCGAGACTAAAACGAGAGGTCAAAAGTCTGGTAGTAAGAGGAAAGAAAGAAAGAAGAAAACAGAAAAGTATCTGATAGAGGGATGAGAACAGAGATAGAGACATTATTGTCCCCAGGGTGAGACATATCGTGAGCCTCATTGGCTTTGTGTTGTGTGATGAGACAGGTGGGCGCTGAGGTCACTTCCCCCCGCCGACTCCAACCCCCCCCATCACCTCCTGTTGCCTCAGTAATAATAAGCAGTGACAAGCCTCCCACAACTATACATCACAGTGAGGGAGAACACCCACAGGGAGCGCGCTCCTCACTGTACTGCCTGGAGCATGGTGTCACAGACTGACACACACACACACACACACAGTCTGCGACAGTGACACTATCACACACACAGACACTTACACCACGCATGGCACGCAGAGACACACCAACAGAGTAACTCGACTGTGACTGGACCGTGTACAAAACAAATCACGGGCCCCATCTCCCCTAATATACCAAGCCGTATTCCACGACAGGAAGGCCTACCTCACACCCCACCTCGCTACGTCCCTGTAACTGGAATGGAAGTTATTTTGTTATTTAAGTTTGTGCAACAAACAGGATCACAAAGCATATCAGTAGCAGACAATTAATCAGGACCTTATCAAGCAGAAACACAGCTGCTAATCACAGGGGAGCATATACATGCTGATGTCATGCATGGGAAAGGCCCAAAGCCCAAATTGAGACACATTTCTACTATAGATGATGCATGGGCAAAAAACACAATGTTCACACAAACTTAGAGCCATTGCCAATTGAAACGTCAAATTGTTGGACTGTAGTTGCATAATTTCACAGAGATCTTTGCATTACGATAAAACATTACATTTTAACTGCTTAGTGAGATTTGAGAGTAAAATTGTTTTTTATTCAATCAATATTTGTTAATAGTATTTCCTCGTTTTTGTGAATTCTATCCAAAATTCTATTTAAAATTGTTACGAAAGAATAACCATGACTTAAATATGGTTTTCATGCAAATACTGTACGTTCAACTGCTTTTTTGATATGTTTTTGATATGATGCAGGTTTGCCAGTTATAAAAGGAGCTGGCTATCTGTAACCAAAAGACCTGTGCACCTTCAGCAGAAACACATCCAACACAGACATCTTCAACACAGACACATCCAACACAGATATCTTCAACACAAACACATCCAACACAGACATCTTCAACACAAACACATCCAACACAGACATCTTCAACACAAACATATCCAACACACACACATCCAACATAGATACCTTTAACACAAACACATTCTACATAAACACATCCAACACAGACACCTTCAACAGACACCTTCAACACAATCGCATCCAACAAAAACACGTTCAACACAAACGCTTCCAACAAAGACATATCCAGCACACACACACACATCCAACACAAACACATTTAACACATACACCAACACACACACCTTAAAAACAAATACATCCAACACAGACAGATTAAACACAAACACATCCAGCACAAAGACATCCAACACACACACTTTCCAAACACACACACATCCAACACAAATACATCCAACACAGACACCTTCCACACCCACACACCCAACGCAAATACATCCAACACAGACACCTTCAACACAACCACATCCAACAGACACATCCAACGTAGACACATCCAAC
>JACXGJ010010452.1:0-21928 GCA_016801105.1 Esox niger
TATATATAGCATTTTCCCAACGTCTTTGGAACTAGCAATGCACGGCCAAAATAAATAAGAGAAAAACATTGGATATACACACAAACTACTGAGCATGTTAAGTTGACCAAAACAACTATTTGGGAAATTATTAAAAAATTGTACTCAAATAATGTTTGTATATCATTTAGATGGTGGAAATCTTACAAATGGCTCCTTTAACGTAGCAAGACCAAAACTCCAGTTATTTGGATCAAAAGCTTGTGGTTTGTACTTTGCATTGTAGGCTCCGTGAAGTCTTCTGTAGATGGCCATGGCTGACACATCCACCCTACCTCCTGGAGAGAGTTTGCATTGTAGCCTCCGTGAAGTCTTCTGTAGATGGCCATGGCTGACACATCCACCCTACCTCCTGGAGAGTGTTCTAATATTTATTTCATTATAATAAGCATTCTTAAGTCATACACTATTGAGGTCTTCCTTGGCTTTCCAGGCTGTGCTTCCCTTCCTATTAGTTATGTTACTGGGTTCCTCCTGGTGCAGGACAATGCCCGGCCCAATATGGCCAGAATTTGGAGGCAGTTCCTGGATTTCAAAGGCATTGATGCCACTGGCTGGCCCTTACGTTCCCCACACCTCAAACCAATACAGAACCATTGGGACCATGTGTATTGGTGCATACGCCACCAAGTAGCACCACAAACTGTCCTGGAGCTTACTTACCTGCCCTGATCCAGGTCTGGGAGGAGATCACCCAGGACACCAACCCCATCTCATCAGAATCATGCCCAGACGTTGTTGGGAGTGAATACAGGTGTGTGAGGGCCATACCCACTACTGAGTGACATTAGGACGTTGGAACAGCCTGTCCCTTCATTTGTTTACTTAGATTTTCTGTGTGAGATTGAATTCAGCCCCAAAGCGGTTGATGATTTTGGATTCCAGTGACCATTGTTGTCATTTTGTTCTTAACAAATAAAGTAGAATAAACTCTTTAATCTTTAATACCTTTATTAATTGAGACCCAATATGTGATTTAAGTGTTCCTTTTGAGCAGTGTATATATATAAAGGCCAAGTCAACACCTTGAACTCGTTGTTGTGTTCCTCAAACCATTCCTGAACTAGTTTTGTTTTGTGGCAGGGCACATTATCCTGCTGAAAAAGGCCAATGCCATCAGGGAATACCGTTGCCATGAAAGGGTGCACATGGTCTGCAGCAATGCTCAGGTAGGTGGTACGTGTCAAAGTAACATCCACATGAATGGCAGGACCCAATGTTTCCCAGTAGAACATTGTCAAAAGCATCCCAATGCCTCTGCCGGCTTTGCTTCTACCCATACAGCAGTCCATCCTGCATGCTTTGGGTTCTCCAGGCAAGCAACAAACACAACATGATTCATCAGACCAGCCCTCCTTCTTCCTTTGCCCCCCGTGGTCAAGTTCTGATGCTCTCATGCCCATTGTAAGCGCTTTTGGTAGTGGACAGGGCTCTGCATGGGCACCCAGACTAGTCTGTGCTAATACAAACCCATATGCAACAAACTGCAACTGTGTGTTCTGACACATTTCTATCAGTACCAGCATTACATTTTTCAGCAATTTAAGCTACAGTAGCTCATCTGTTGGATTGGACCATATAGGCCGGCCTTCGTTCCCCATGTGCCTCAGTGAGCCTTGGCCGCCCATGACCCTGTCGCCGGTTCAGTTTTGTAGATGCTCTGACCCAGTTGTCTAGCCATCACAATTTGACCCTTGTCAAAGTCACTCAGATCCTTACGCTTGGCCATTTTTCCTGCTTCTAACACATCTACTCTGAGGACAGAATGTTCACTTGCTGCCTATAATCTCCCACCACCTAACTGGTGCCATGATAACAGGATTATCAGTGTCATTCCATTTACCTGTCAGTGGTCATAATGTTATGGCCGATCAGCGTATGTGGATATTTAACAGTCTAGTACATATCCATTAGTGTCAATTCTGGTTCTAGTTGGTGTATTCAGTATTGCATGCTGTCACTTACTAGCCGGCATTGCTTTATTTGGTGCTTAAATGTGGTTTTGGGTTCTGATTCCCAAACTCAACTCGGCGCCGCGGAGCAGTTTAAGACATTTTATCATTTTGACCTTCAAATGATATCTCCGGGATTGCACTTTTGGCATTTACATAGAACAGCCTAGAAGTTTAAGTGGGTAAACATTATAAGAAAATCATTGCCATTCAAGGTTATATTTGCATGTTTACGCGGCGAGTTGGCATTTACCAAAGCAGACATAAAAACTCTAGCCACATCAATATTGAGAGGATAGCATCCAGGACATGACTCTATCACTCCTCCTCTCCTATCTCCCGCCCGTTCCACTCCTATCCCCTTTCCTCCTCCTCACCTCATTTCATATCTCCTCCTATTCCCTACTATATCCTCTCCTTCGTCCCATGGAGCCAGTAAATCCAAGGTTGTGAGTTTGATTTCCACAGAGGATAAGCATGCAGTGGTACTAAACTCTATACACTCTGGATAATAGTGTCTAAATGACTTGAATGTAACATAGATGTGAGGGCTGTCTCCGCTTCTTATGTCCTCCTTCCCTCTCCATCGTCATTCTTCTGGTCTCCATCTCCTCACCCATCCCTCTTGTCTTCTCGTATTTCCTCTCACGTCATCCATTCTCTCTCCCTCTCGCAGCAAAATGCCCAGAATTCAGATTTAAACAAGGAGAAAGAAGTGGTTCAGAAATGCATTAACTGCCCAGCTCAGCACTGTGCATAAACTCTCACCCCAGAGATAGACTGAGGGAAAGAAAGACGAAGGGAGGAAGAGAAAGGAAGAATGAAATGGACAGGGAGAAACAGACAGAGAGTCAGAGGGAGATCTGCTCTCCCGTTTCCATGGAAACTCAGGCAGAGGAGGTGGAAATGTGAGAGACGTGTAACCAAGGCTTGGTGGAGTCGCCGGGAACAAGGAAAATATATACGGATTGGGGTGGAGGGAGTAAGGGATTAAAGACAGAGCTAATAGGCGGATAACAGGGTGGCAAATCTAATTCTGACAACGTTCAGTCGCCTGCGTTGCAACAGTCAGGCAGTGTCAGTACGGGTCATATTTGAGGAGTCAAGTCAGTGCTGTTGCCTCTGGTTCAGTAGTACCGTAACGTCCTCCTCCCCTGCACCCCCCCAATCCCTCTGTGCCAGGTTAGGCGGTTACTTGAACGAGGCCCCTGATGGCACCGTAGGTGGTTGTGATGAACGTTGCAATGCATTTAATGGCCCTCAGTCAGCCGCCCTGTTCTCCCACTCATCGACGACTGAGACAGGAAGGAGAGGGCGGACCGCAGAAAAACAGCAGAAAAAGAAAGAGTGAAGAGAAAGATCGAGAGAATAACATTTTTTGGGAGAGAGCGAAAAAATGGGGAGAGGGAATAAGGAAAGATAGGCGGGACAATTACGTGCTCAATTTCAATCTTATTGGTTGAAAAATATGGGGCGGAAATTAGACAGGTACTAGAGACTTTTTTGGGGGAAATTGTTGGGTGTCAGGACAAGGACTTCATAGGTCATATTAAAGGTTTGGTACTCCTGCTGCTGTTCAAGGCGGTTGACATCCTGCATGGGTGAGCGAGTAGTGTGATTAAAAGCAGTACTTCTTGGTGAGATGCGCAGAGGAAAACACCTCTCAAACGTCAACCCTACAATATCGTCTGTGCAGTTACTGCAACAAGGCCTTCATTATGATTTGGACAAAACAATGTTGGAGGGCGAGAAGAATTTGGTGGAATAACAATATTAAATACAAATATTTTGCTGAGAAAATGACCGTGCTCAAGTTTTTTCCCCCAGATATTTGTCTTCTCAGCTGCTCTGGCATTTGTTTTGTCTGCTCTGGCCTTTGTCTATAAAGCTTCTCATACTTTGTAAGCAGAACTTAGCAAAGGCTTAACTTGAAAAATCATTACACTGTGACACCCTCAGTAATATCACTCAAGTAGCTGTAGGCTAGTGTTTATTATGGCGGCGGGAGTGAAAATGTCAAGAGGAATAGACTAAATATGCCAGGGCTTTATCCAGACTACATATTTTATTTTTGTTGCTGAAGCAGCCCTGAACTGAGAGAAACATAATCACTTTAAAACCCTATCAGACAGTTAGCACAGGTCTTTAATAATATGTCTTTGTCTGCATGTGTGTATGTGTGTGTAATGAAACAGTTAATTTAATTTCCACTTTTGGAAAGAGGAGCTGTAGGCAGGGTTGGGGGGCGTATCTCATTTGCCCAGTGACATTGCCAAGGCCTTGGCTGTAAATACACACTAACAAATTGTTGCTTAGATAAGCAAATCAACCGGGCCCAGCAAGATGTTACACTTGAGAGGGTCAGGGGTAATATGGCAAATGTATGACAGAAAATACAGATGTTGTATCTTAATCTGAGCCAGTTTCACACAGCAGGAACACAATCCATCACCAATCGCAAATATGAAAGAAATTGAAATGTATTCGTCTGAAAAGTGCAAATCAAGTAAGACATTAAAAGTAAAGCAAATAACGCATTTAAAAAAACACCAAACATTTACTGAACATCAGAAATGAGGAAAATCTCAAAGTTGACAGGAAAAATTCTCAGTTCTTACTTTAAATGATTTAATTGGTCAGACAAACCCCCTACCAAGTCTATCCACCGGCGCTGGCTCTAGCCTTTTGGGGGCCATAAGAAAAACTCTACTTCGGGCCTCCTTATCCCCTACCGGCTGGGGACCCTAAACGACTGCTTATGTCGCTTGTGTCAAAAACCGGCCCTGACATCCACACACCCTAAGAACAACAAAATAAGAGGTTCTTACCGGATCGCCCGTCCCGTTGAAAGTCCACATGGTACCACTCTCCATCGTTGACCTTCTTGTTGACAGCCCTGGTCTTCGTGGTTCCTGAGCCCATGTCCAAGAGCAGATACAGGTGGCCGTCCAGCATCTCAATGGCAAAGAAGTCCACCTTCAGTGTCAGAGGGCTCTTGGAATCCTTTAATCAAATCAAGGGTGAAAGGGCATTTAAAAACACGACGCTTCGCAGCAAAACCAGTCATGGTATAACATAAACAAGCAGGCAATATAAGAGATTAATAACAGGACTTGATAAGAACTAACCAAATTGTAAGTATGTTCCTAATGATATCATGAGAAAATACCTTGGGAGCCTGTTTTGGCTTTCCATGGCTGAAAAGGATGAGGCCGTTGGGCTCCGTGGTGCGGAAGTCAAAGGAGATGGAGCCCGTCTTCTTGGCGTTCCACTTGTTCAGCGTGATAAAAGACTCGGGTGTCTCAAAGGTGATGGGGTCAAGGGTCGCCACGTTTTCACATTTGAATGCCACAATGCCGTGCACCTTCATCTTGAGGTCTCCCTGTTTGGCCAGCCTGGAGAGCTCGATCCGCACGTCGTTGTTTTTGTACACAACCTAGGTTAAGGGAATGGGAGGAAGAAGCACTAAATGAATCTGACCATCGACAGCAAACTGTACAGAAAAGAAAGGATCATTTTGGACACCACATGTTTTTGAAGTGTAATACCAGAAATGCCTCACTATTCATAAAAAAGGGTTTTGCAAGCCAGAGGCAGGACACTTTATAGAGTGCCATTTCGAGTGTACGCCCTCTCTGGAAGTGAGCTGTGCATGTGTGAGTTGGAATTGTGTTTGCAGAACCCAGTTTCTTGGAAATGTAAGAGATGCTTCGAGAATGTACTTCATAGCTGTTTTTAAAACATCAATTTACTCAGTTCTGTATGTAAACAATCAACGCAGATAGATTTGAAAACCTCCATATATCTCATAGCTTCTCAAAAGGACATGATGTGAAATCACTTTCAACACTGCCTTTTCTAGGAATCATAGCACTCAGTAATTCATAGACAAATACTTGAACTTGAGAATTTTTACCAGCGGTATTAACATTGCTGACCTTAGCATACACATATTTTTGTGAAAAGGTGAATAAATACACACGGCGCGGCGTACAACAGAACACTGGACTTGGTGTGCCATGATGGTTTGGTGTAACCAAGAAGCCGTGCTCCTTCAGACGTTCCTTCTTCCTTCTTGGCTTCTTAATCCGGGATCCCCAGAAATTCAAACCTCTGAAATAATGAAAGCAGCACGGTGTCCTATGCGACAAGGTATAAGCTAGCCCGCCGCGACATCCGGTCGGTAGCGGCAGTAGTCGCTGAGTAGAGAGAACATTGCCCCCCCCATGATCCGGTGCCGGCCGTGTCAGCAGGCGGTTCTAAATAGGGCCCGGTTCCGCCTGCTGCACCTGCTCCTGACAGGCTGCTGTCTCCATCCCTGCGGCACGCCAGGTCACAAGACTCCCGCCTGGTGGCGACCCTCCACGTCTGTCGGCCTGACCCCTAGCCAGCAGTGGGGTCTCAGCCCCGTGCGTCGCAGGGGGCCGCGGCGCCCCATGGAAGACCCATCCCGGTCAAGAAGAGATGGGCGGGCGGGTGATTAGGGAGGGAGGGAGGTTAGAGACGGAGAGTGATGAGAGCTAACAGCTGTACACGATGCAGGTGTGGCGGTAAAAACGCTGAGGAAGGCCTCAGCAGGAAACCTGATTAAAATAAACCCTGCTGATGATGGATGTGCCTCTCATTACCAATCTACAAACATCTAAATTCATTAGGCTCACACACACACACACACACACACTGACACATACGCGCACGCACGCACACGCGCCTAGACAGGCTAGTCGTGAAGAAGCGCTGCAAACACACTGCTGTTGTCGCCGATGGGCCACGCATCCGGAAGAAAGCCCAGGCAGCCCACAGGCAACATGCACTCCAGACCAGCTGACCACCGGACCAACAGCAGCCCATTCCTTATGCAGTGACGCTATGAAGGAAAGCGGGGAGCATTTGGTACACAGCCAGGATTACAGACAGTCAGAGGCCCAATCAGCAGCCCACTAAGAATCTGCGATAATTATGGGTACTGTATGTATTATGGTTTGGGGTCACGGTTCAGTACAGAGTTATTTTTTTCTTGTCAACAGTTCTTGGTAGCGATTGGAGGTTTGTCTCTTTTGACTGACTCTGACATTTTCAAGTCCGTCATTGAAAATAGCCCATTCTGAGTCATTCTGCAACAGTAGGGCCCCCACATCTGGTTTATATTTGTTCAGATTTTTTTTCTTGTAGCTCTAATTCAGATTGGATGGGGGGGAATTGCTATACTGAGATCTTCAATTCCCCCCTCAGATGTTGAATGGGGTTGAAGCCTGGGTTATGACTTGGCCGCTCAAGGACATTCACAGACTTATCCAGGTGATGAGAGGCTCCTTATTTTCACTAGAGGTAGCATGTGGCATTCAGTCCTAATAGTTCAATTTTGTTCTCAACAGAAAACAATAATATTTTCTCTTCAGACTGCCTTTTATAAGCCTTTTACTCAGGAGTGGTTTCCGTCTAGCCATCTACCATTAAGGGCTGATTGATGGAGCGCTGCAGAGATTTTCAGGCAGTGATGCCATCTCTGCAGAGAAACTTCTTACACAAGACCCTTCTTATTCAGTTACTCGTTTGGCTATTTATCAGAGGTCGTGGCTTGGCCCTTATGGCTTGACTTTTCCTGTGATGTGAGCTGTTGAGGTGTGGGATCGAATTTAGCCTGATGTGTGCCTTATTATATCGTGTCCAATCCAATGATGATCAAAGAAGAAAGAATGCATCTAAAATCAGCATGTCATGCCAAATGGTCTGAATAGTTACGTATATTTTCACGTTTTTATTCACGTGTGATTTAAACCTACAATACAACAAAACGTGTAGAACGTTAAGGGATCATGTTATTTTCCAAAGCCACTGTACATAATATATCATATTTACAGTCAAGTCATTTAAGAGAGCCACTCATCCAAAGGGACTGAGAACAACAATTAGTCCTCAAGGGCACAACAACACTTATATTCAATCTAATCAGCGCCCACATTAAGACAAGCAACCTTTCGTTTTCTGGCCCTACTCTCTTGGACACCAGGCTATCTGCAACTGTTGTTTGCAACCTATTCCCTGATCCAGGCTTTATATAGGGATTACAGTGCCATTTGAAGCCAGGCTATAACCCAGGTTGGCATGTTCTATGCATTGGAAGGTGAATCCATGGTTCTGTTGTTGGGTGGTTTCCAAGCTAGTGTTTGGCCCATAAATGTTACTGTTTTTCCTTGATAGTGCACTACATTTGAACAGACACATATGGACTCCGGACAAAAGTAGTGCACAGTCTGGGTAATAGGGTCACATTTGGGACGCACATGCTGTCGTGTGAAATTGCTCACCGCCCTGACTCCCTGGACTAAATTATCCACACATTATCTTTAAACACCTCACAGTGGCTTTGTTTCTGGCGTGTATAGCCCATTAGAGGCAGGGACACCTCCCAAGACGTTAAAGAATAAGTGGTCATTATAAATTTGATGGTTTCTGTAAATACAGTTTCTGTAACATACTAGTGAACTGCGTGTGGCTCTACCAACTGTCCATCCAGGCTATGAGAGCCAGGAAGGTATGTGAGTGAACGGGTATTATGTGAAAATGTTCTTGTGTCGCTAGTCTTCAGTGAAACTGAATAGTTAGCAAGCTTTAAGATAAATCCCAACAAACGAAGGCCAAACTGTTGAGGTGTTGTTTAATGTCACCAAATGGGAGGCTTGTTTACCTCTCCTACAATAGGGTATTCAGGGTCCGACCTGGAAATGTTGATGTTGAGTTTGGAAAATCTAGCCGGGCATTTTTTTCTCCATGTCCAAATCATTATATTCGGTTTTGAGCAAATGGGTGAGAATTTGTATTTTAAGTAGCATGTGGGATCAAATGGGATTATATTGTACAACACACAATGATATTTGGATTCCATTGTATTTTTGCCTCGAAAATTGCGTTTCATGTTAAAATCTCGTCAGCTAAATAGGCTTGCTAGCTTTCTATGCTATACCAGAAAAAGCTATTGCGAAATTTAAAGAATAAAAGACAAAAATAAATGGACCAATGCCCAATCGTCAATCAGAATTACGTCAGCAAAAGGTGTCCGCTGCTTCCAAAAAAAACACTCCACCCGGATAAATGAATCTGGATTGACATCCAGTCTGGATTGGCCTTCAGTGTAAACATAATCAGCATCAGCCCTCCAGAGTGCCTGTACTGGTGGTAACAAAATAATAACTTGTTGTTTTGTCTGCGAGTGCTATAAACCTTATTATATGGAGCACAGGTCTTTCGGTCTCTTGCTTCTCTTCCTCTGCCGCATCGGACGTGTCGACAGTTGGGCTCTTCGGGAGCTCAATCCTTAACAAAGCCCCCAGGGGTGCGGAGAAAAAGAGCAATCCCCCCCCCCCCGTCGGTCTCTGCCTCTCTGATTGTGATTTACTCTGACAGACGAAGGTAAGGACAAAAGCAAAACAGGAAAAAGAAAAGTGGAAAACACAGCTGTCTTTGTACGTTTTGTCTTGGTAATTGCGACAAACATTTGCGAGCATGACAATGTGCGCCGTGAACATATTATGTGGCTGGTTGGAATGTCACAATGGTGTAGAGAATAAACGAGTCCTGTTGTTTCCCTTCCTGTCACGCTCGGCATTCACCTGCAGGAACAGGGAGTGACGGCTCCAGTGGGAGCAAGGTGTTTATCTGGGAACCACGTCTATTGAACTGTGGGCGTGCGAAACGCCGAGCCGAGCAAAGCACATGATTGGTAGGCAAGACTGGAATGGCTGGAAAAGCTCTGCGTTGCTGTATGGAAAAACACCCAGGATCATCGAGCTCAAAGTTAAGCAGTAATGGTTTAAACCAGATTGAAGATGGGTCCGCTGACCATCAGGTGACAGACTTGGGAACATGTAATCACAAACATAAAGGAAAACTAGAAACAGATATTTTGGAATGTTTGAACTAGATACAGTGTGCAGTTCTGTTTAAAAAAAGTCGTAACTCTTTCAAGAAAGGTAGCAAAAGAAGCTTCATTAAAGGTCAGGGCATTGAGAAGTCTGCAACCAAGTTGGATGCAAAAATAATTTTCCAAAAAAGAAAACACCATGGAAATAACCAATTTGACAGGTTACCCCTGCCAGTGGGGGTAAGGTAGGAGGAAGAGAATGAAGGAGAGAAAATGATCTCTATATAGGAGCTGGAGAGAGAAGGAAACAGAGAGGGAGAGATAAAAGAGCCTATAGACTGCCGAGTGAGAGGCTTTAGTAATGCTAGAGGCTGGAGAGGCAGACAGCCAATAAAAGACGGTCGATCCTCAGAGTCAAGACAAAGGGCACCTTTTAGGAACCTGAGGGGCTTTGGCTTGCCCTCCTATCTCTCGCTCCCGCCCCCTTCCTCTCGGTCTCTCTCTCCCGCCCCCTCCCTCTGTCTGTCTCCTTCCCGCCCCCTCCATCTCAGTCGCTCTCTCCCACCCCTTTCTCTCTCTCTTGTCCTCGTTCTCTTGCTCTCCCCCAGTCACAGGTGAATGTTCCTGCACTAATCTGTCAGCAGACTGGGGCATGACATCGAGGCTGTTACCGCCCCAGTGTGTTGTCATCACAGCAGAGAACAACAACATGACTGGGAACTGGACACATTGACTCAAATGTTGTGCACAAAGCAGAAGGTGTGTGCGCGTTTGAGTGTCCGTGTTTGTGTGCACACTGAATTTGATTACGTCAAAGACGAATCATCATTCAGAGTCACCAAAGCGACTTTCTCTTACCTGACCACCGCTCATATTGTCATATGTCATCATCCTGACTACTGCCTGCAGAACAGGGATCGTATGTCATCATCCTGACTACTGCCTACAGAACAGGGATCGTATGTCATCATCCTGACTACTGCCTACAGAACAGGGATCGTATGTCATCATCCTGACTACTGCCTGCAGAACAGGGATCGTATGTCATCATCCTGACTACAGCCTACAGAACAGGGATCGTATGTCATCATCCTGACTACTGCCTGCAGAACAGGGATCGTATGTCATCATCCTGACTACTGCCTACAGAACAGGGATCGTATGTCATCATCCTGACTACTGCCTGCAGAACAGGGATCGTATGTCATCATCCTGACTACTGCCTACAGAACAGGGATCGTATGTCATCATCCTGACTACTGCCTGCAGAACAGGGATCGTATGTCATCATCCTGACTACTGTCTACAGAACAGGGATCTTATGTCATCATCCTGACTACTGCCTGCAGAACAGGGATCATATGTCATCATCCTGACTACTGCCTGCAGAACAGGGATCGTATGTCATCATCCTGACTACTGTCTACAGAACAGGGATCGTATGTCATCATCCTGACTACTGCCTGCAGCCGTTTCTTCATGCAGAACAGAGGCAGTGCTGCAAGCAGATATATTTTATAGCCAAATACATAAAAATACTAAAAATAGCTGTTCGGTCTTTATTTCATCTCTGGCATACATTTCACACTCTGGTTCAGTTCAATATTAGGTTTAGATTTTTCTGAAGAAGATATAAATAGGACAGAATTTATAAGTTACTGCTCTAGGACCAAGAGCTACAGGACTAAGAGCCAAACAGAACTGACCAGAGTTAAAGCTGATGTTTACACACAACCCAAAAGAGTCGCGATGGTGCAGGAAGGCTGTCCCTACAATAAGACCTGGCAACAACACCAGTATCTTCTACTGGTATACAGCACCAGGATTGTCACTGCTTAGGGTGACAGGAAAAGCAATAAGAAGGCTGTTAGTTGTAGTATCCCAACTTCACTATCAGAACAACAGTTAAAACTGAAGAGGCACATCCACGGTATAGGAATCTACCAACATCAAAATGCAATGAAAATTACAAGACCCCAAACTGTGACAGACATTTGATTTACCACCATGTATGTAGACCTTTGAAATTGCCACTGGTCAGGTGCTATAAATACAGCCATGGAGCATTGTGCCAGTGCCATCCTGGTGTAATCCACTGATCCAAAATGGAACCCTGGTCCATGGCCCAGTCAAAGGAGCTGCCCTGTGCAGGGAGCAGGGAGGGATTTGGGGCAGAGCCCGGTAACGCATGGTGGTAAGACAGCACTAGCCACAATAGATGGGCCAGGTGGCTGCGTTTCCATCTCCACCTCTCACCCCCCTCTATCTCCTACTCCTAGCCCACTATTTCATTCTCTTCCCCTCTATCTCCTACTCCTAGCCCACTATTTAATTCTCTTCCCCCTCTATCTCCTACTCCTACCCCACTATTTCATTCTCTTCCCCTCTATCTCCTACTCCTACCCCACTATTTCATTCTCTTCCCCTCTATCTCCTACTCCTACCCCACTATTTAATTATCTTCCCCCTCTATCTCCCTTCTCCTACCCCACTATTTCCTTCTCTTCCCCTCTATCTCCTACTCCTACCCCAGTATTTCCTTATCTTCCCCTCTATCTCCATTCCTTCTATCTCCTTCTCTTCCCCATCTGTCTCCTCTACCCCCCTCTCTCCCCTCTTCCCCCTCTATCTCATTCCTTCCTGTGTGCCTTCAGAAGCTCAGCTGTGTGTACTACATGAGGAATAGGATACTATTTGGGACACGTCCGTGCATCACCTCGGGTGCACTCCCCTAACGAAGACACGTATGCCCCTTAACGAGGTATAACCCCTTAACGAGCTCATAGCCCTAACGAGGTGGAGTGTGGACATGTGGTCTGCACCTTGCCTGCTCATTAAGACCACATCGCCTCAGAACTTTTCTGTTATTTCAGAGAGGACGAGACGCTCGGCTGGAGGTGAGGAGAGAAAAGAGGCAGAAACATAAGGAAAGAAATGTAGGACATCACAGAAGAAAGACTGAAAGCTACTGGAGAGGGAGAAGAGGGAGTAGTAAGGGGGTAAAAACAACTATAAAGAGAAAGACAGAAGGAATAACAAAACAACATCTTTGGAAATTAAAAGATAAATGAAATGGAACCTTTTATATTTACTTCAGGAGGCTGAGGTGTACAACTTGGTGGGGGCTGATGGGAAAATGCTTTTTTTTGGGTCACCGTTCCCATTAAGCACCAAATGTAATATTTAGTAGAAAAGAAAAGAGAAATGGAACAGACAAACACCTGCCGTTACGAACTTGTGCCAGGATGAATATATTTAATTCTCTGTATAACAGTATTGCAAAGTTCCAAGAACATCCAATTATGGAAAGTCAGATGGTGATGTTATAGAAACGATATAGTAAGTTTATTCTGATTCCACGATAGGAGAACTATATTTGTGAAAGGTTTCGCAATTGATCACAAATAGATTTCCAATGATTTATAACTCTTGCTTTGGGTTCTGCAAACAGAATTCGCTTGGTAGTAACTGTGAGGAATGAAAAGGGTGTATGTAGAAACATTGGACCATGTCTTTGGAATATATAGTAATATTAGGTTTTGGAATATTGTTATCGCAACACCCCCGAAAAATATCTTGAATTGTCTATTGAATTGGCAACCAATTTTGTACCCAGAGACCCCCACACACACTGCCCCTACCCTGGGGTACCCACACACACTGCCCCTACCCTGGGGTACCCACACACACTGCCCCTACCCTGGGGTACCCACACTCACTGCCCCTACCCTGGGGTACCCACACTCACTGCCCCTAGCCTGAGATACCCCCCACACACTGCCCCTACCCTGGGGTACCCACACACACTGCCCCTACCCTGGGGTACCCACACACACTGCCCCTACCCTGAAATACCCCACACACACTGCCCCTAGAATGAAATACCCCACACACACTGCCCCTACCCTGAGATACCCCACACATACTGCCCCTACCTTGAGATACCCCACAAACACTGCCCCTAGCCTGAAATACCCCACACACACTGCCCCTACCTTGAGATACCCCACACACACTGCCCCTGCCCTGAGATACCCCACACACACTGCCCCTACCCTGAGATAGTAGACATTGTTATTGTTCTTTACCTCTTTTAGGCACCCCATAAAGTTGTTGCTAACTGGTGATCCAGGTAGATCAGCTGTGCTAGGACTCCCTCCAACATAGAAAAAGTCGTCGGAGCCTAACATGGTGTAGTCTTCTTGAGTATACCCTGTGGTGGTCAGAATCCCATCCACGGATATAGTTACCTAGACAACAAAGCACAGGGAAAGGACACGCTATACTCAGATAGCCTTTAAGCTCTCAGTCCAGGGGCTTTTCGCCTCTTTTTTTATAGTCCCAGAAGCTAATTATATAGTTTTTCCTTTATAGATTTTTTTTGTATAGCTTGAATAGAAACCCATTTTCATGTCTGTTATTGTTTCTTGTTTTCTTGGATTGTTTATTTTTTCCAGTTAAGGATTATTAGTTTAAGAAGTAAAAAGCTACCCCCCTAGGAAATGCTGAAGCTAGTTTAGTTAGGGAGTTAGTTAGTTGGTTAGTTAGCAGATTACTTCAGACTAACTGTGTTAGTAAATTAGCCCCTACTGCAACTTAAAAGTAATTTCAGCAGACACAAAAATGGTGCTAGTAGTTAGTAGAATGGACTAGGTTAGTTTTGCTAGGGTTACATATTAGTAAAATGTAATAATCAGTTTGTTGTCTAATGAAAAGTAAATAACATGCAGGTGAGTTGAATATAGAAAGCCACAAGCAAGTTAGCCACAACCACAGGTTAAGCGTTTGGTTAATGGTAACAGTAATTAGTAAAAAAAAGTGTGTTTAGTGTTTTCTTTTTGCATGCAAGCTTGCAAAAAGAATTATTTTCTGAGATGGTGTTGTTTAATATGGTCATAGAAAGAAACAGTCCACGTTGCGCCGTTGTTGAACACATGCAGAAGTGCACGCTGGGTGGATCGTAACGCAAAATTATCAACACGCAGGGAAAAAAAAGTGAAAAATATCTCCAGAGACGAAAAACAGCTGGACTGAGGGGGTGATGGAGTGAGCATGTGCAACGCAGCATTCAAAGTGCATGCCATGCAGAGTGTATGGGAAATAAAACACTGGCTGAGCCAATGAGCATCGGGCCAGCCAGGCAGGAGACAAACATTGGTCCTCCTTCGTTAACCACTGCTTGATGCAAAAGGCTCGAAACGATGCTCCTAAAAATGTGACTGGACAGGAGACAGGAAGTAAAAAAATAACAGGAAGTGGTGAAAACCAACCGACGGATGAAAATATAGTCAAAATGAAAAGGAGGTCAAATCGTAAGCAGAAAGAGTACCAACCGCAGTTCCCCTTTTTTGTTAATGACGTCTACAGTAAGAAAGGATAGAAAAGAAAAACACAGACGACAAACCCAAACTAAGAAACAATTAGAATGATATCTACCGAACAATGTAGTTTTTTTACCATAGCGTGTCCAATGCCTGAGTGCTTTGTGGAAGAGGGGGGAGAAAGGAAATTAAAAACTGTGAACACAATAACGACTGTTACTCAAAAAAGAGATGATGATAAACTACCAAAGGTTAGTACATTGTTGAGTTTGTTGTTGTTAATAATCGTTCAAAAAAGAGATTTGGTTAGTAGTATGACACATTCCATGAATGACATGTTAGTTGTTTGTTTCAAAGCATGTTAGTAAACACAGAGTAAAAAAGGGCAAAATATATATATATTTTTTTGATTTTACAAGAAAGAAAAGCAGACCGGAAAAGACTAGTAAAATGCTCGCACGAGTGGAAGAGAGCGAGCGCTAGCGTTGAATCAGTGACTCCCTACGGACTATATGGAACCGCCCACATAGACCGGACTGCCCTGGGAAGGCATCAACAGTCCCAACCCCCCTCCCCCATCCAACACGGCATGACTGACAGACATCACATGGTTTAGAAGAGAGAATGCCTAAAGCGCATCAGTTGACCCTCTTTAACGAAAGTCCTTCAGATCTTTCTACTCCATTTAAAGTTTTAGGTACATTTTTACATTTGCTTTTTTTCATAATTAGGACCAGTTCAGGTCCATGCTTTTCAAGACCAGCTTTGAACCAGGATTCTGACCGATTCCATCCATTGGGACGTCGTTGGTCAGGATCTCATCTTACAGTAGGCTACTGTACCTTCATTTTGGTCTTATTGATGGACTTTAGGATCACTTTACTGCAATGAGACAAAGCAAAGAAGACCCTGACACAGAATGAGAAGGAGAATGGAGACTGGAATTCCCCATTGAGCATGCACTTTGATAATGCATTCTAATGTTTGTTTTAGGTGTTTTACAATTAAATTAAATTAGATTTTAACATTACTCAATTTGGCTATAGATATATTTTTCATTTTCTCAGTGTGGCATTTCATAAGCAACAGGCCCCCACTATCTGAGCAGGAACATATCTAGAGAGAGCTATTATGTTGTCAGGATGTTGTACCACAGAACCGTATAAACAGTGAGTGTATTGGTTTTTATTTTTGTTATGGAAATGTTTATAAAATATTTCTTCATTGTCACTAAAAATATAAAGAAAATTGTAGTGGGTAACATTTTTAAGCTATATTGCTGTACTGACTACTAATGACAGCTGTATTAATGTACTTACCACAATTGATAGCTATATTAATATACTTATTACAGTTCATAACTATATTGATGTACTTACCACTACCTGTTTATGAACTACTGTTGATACCTATGTTAATGTACCTACAACTACTCAACGCTATATTGATCTAAAAAATGTATAAGAATATATTTACTACTAATGGTAGCTATATTGATATAAATAATATAAATTATAGTTATATTGCTAAACATAATGTAAATTATATCAATATTGGTGTATTTAATACTAACAATAATTATATAAATGCACTTAATACTAATGATAGCTATATTGGTTAAAATAATATCAATGACAAATATATTGATGCAAATAATATTAATGATAAATATGTTCATGTAAATAATGACAATGATAACTATGTGTGTAAAAAATATGAATCATACCTGTATCAATGGACTTAACAATAATGCTAGCTATATTGGTGTGAATAATATCAATGACAAATATATTGATGTAAATAATATTAATGCTAACTATATCAATGATAACTATATTGATGTAAATAACGATTGTGATTCCTATATTGGTGTACTTACTGCTACGTAGTTGCAAGGTTGTTCTACCTTCCTATATTAAAATCTATTTGCTGAAACCGTAAATCGCTCTGGATTAGCTTCTGCTAAATTACTGAAATGTAAAACCCCATGTCTCCACTGAAACAGCTGATCCCCAAAAAGTACTGTCAAATAATCTGGTCTAGATATGTCCCTGCTCAAATGCTGCACTTTTTATCACATCCTACTATGTCACAAATGTCTATGATCGATCCAAATGTTTATTCCAAAACGATTACAATACTTGGACTGTAATAATAAAATTGGATGTAATTTGGCTCATCTATACGGTAAGTGTCCTGTCACCCATTGTACTGTTACCTGACGTAGATTCCTTGTAACTTTGACATCATGCCAATCATTGTCATTGAATTTCCCATTGACCGGCTCCACTAGAGCTTCAAAGGCTCCGGACCCCAAATTAATGACCAACGACACGGCTCCGTTTTTCAGGGCCAGGTTGACATAGTCTGCAGACTTCCCGGTGTGCAGCATCAGGCCGTTCCTCTGCAGCGTCTTGAAGGACAGCGTGATCTCGTCACTGCTGCTCTGGATGGGGTTTAACGACAGGTCGAAGCAGAAGAACTCGGATCCCTTGAAGGTCGCCACGTAGTCTTCTTTTCCTTTAAGGCGACAGGGAAAGAGAAGAAGAGGGTGAGAAAGCGGAGTTGGACCTCAGGAGAATTTGAGGGAAGAGGAGCTCCTCAAGTGCCACAGCCGTCAATCTCTCCATCTGGCTTTCAGAAACTCAATGAACCTTTAGGAAAAATGTTCGATTTCAACACTTTTATATTACCAGGATTAAAAGGATGGGATGACATGGGCGATCAGCATACTGTTCAGCTGGTTGTACCATTCAGTACTTACCTGTGTGTTTGGCTTTCCCATGGTCTGCAGTACTGAAACTCAGTGTAGCCGACGCTATATCTAAACACACTGTCATCAACCTGTTACCCACGGTGGTCTCAAGTCCTTACCTGTCTGCCAGGCAGTGTGGACCAGGTGGTGGACCGACTTCAAATTCGCACAGCATTTACTGGAATTTCCTGCAGTTCCTCAAACTATGCACATTCCTAAATCAGTCGAAGGGCTCGGATTCAGATAGCGGTACCGTTGGCCGGCTGTATTGTACGTAATGGTTTAATGGTGGATTGGGTTTTCCGTGTTTTACATTGTGTTTAGCCAGTCTGTCCTCCATTAATCTCTACAGTACAGCATGTGCACACAGAAGGGTTAGGAGAGACTGACTAATGGCAATTACTACAGAGTGGGATGTGACCATGGGAGCAAATGAGGGAGTCAAAGAGAGGGAGTAGACAGGAAGACACAGAAATAGTTCTGTTCTGTGTTGGATTCTGCAAAGCGCCATAAAATCAGTCCAATTATTTTCATATGCAACCCACTTTCAGGCCAATGAACCTCTTGGAAAGTGGGCAGTGTACGGTTCAGTTTGAGCCATAAAATGTGACATCTTCAGAGAGGTGAGGGAAAAAAATCCATGTCGCAAAGTAAGAAACCTGAATATGCCCTCATCCTTGGAGGCCTCTAGGAAGAACCTCATCTTTAGTGGAACCCGGGAAAAAACTCATATTTCATTAACTCTAGGGATAGGCTTAGGCCAGAAAACATCTAATTCCTACTGGACCCCAGAAAGAACCACGTCCTTAGTGGAACCCAGGAAAAAAGTGCATCCTTACTGGTCCCCTGGAAGAGCCTGGGAGGTTACAAAGGGGATCATAATTAATAATAGTGTCAAACTCTGAGAGGACAACTAGCATGTAATGGGACAATGATACTCCAGGTCAACCAATCGCCGAGCCACTTAAGACGAAATAAAGGCCCAGACAACCATCTGTTAAAATCCCCACCTGACATTAAACACTCCACAACACTAATGGACCACAGTATTTAATTACCGTAAATGCTAAACACTACAGGTTCATAAACATACACATACCGAACAAATGACCAGGCATGAACACTATACATAGACGACGGACAGGCAGAAAAACAGAGGGACACGCACGCAATGGCCCAATAAAGAGAGCCGCTCTCTGGAGCCGTTTGTCAGGCCATCGATCGGTCCAATAAGGCACTATACCACAGCTCTGAGAAAACTCCAAGGAGCTGTAATTTGGGATGACTGGATCTTAGCCCTTCTGTGGCCATTCCTCTCCTCTCTTTAAGGCTTTCTCAATCAATATGAGTGACTGACAGCTGTCTCCTCCCCCCCCCCCCACACACACACACCATGGGCCTTTTGTCAGCCCTGTGCAAAATATTGGCCCGTCACTCCCCGACCATTTATCCCACTCCCCCTCTTTTTCACTGCAGTCTTGTCTTGGGCTCAGTCTAAACAATCAATAATACCAAGCTGTGGTCTTAAACACGTGCATACGTGTGTTTTAACTGATGAGTGTAAAATGTGTGTGTGTGTGTGCATAGATTTTCTTGACGGTATTATGCACATCATTGAGTATGTAGGTTTGTGGAAATAACAACAAAGTGTGTTCGTGTGTGTGTGTGTGTGTGTGTGTGTGTGCATTGTTGAACGGTGAAAATATGGCTCCATTCTTTCCTTCTTTCCTCGATTTTTCTCTCACACTGGAGTTAACACAGTTGACCCTGAGAAGATTGTTCAACAGGCTCAGTTCAAGGGAAAGTCAAATGTGCAATTTCACTGAAAATACACCCCATTGTCATGTTAGCACCTAGAGGTACAGTATTCTCCTATGCCCGAGTTGCCCTCTACTACACGCGCACACACGCACACACTCAAACACACACACAAACTGCTGAGATTATTTGGAGACCAATGGGTACAACGTCCTTTGCTGCCCTCTCCATCACTGTCACACAGCAATTACAGCCCTCCCCTCCCTGTCACCCAACCCCTTCTTCCATACTGCCACCCCCGTCCCTCTACCCACCGTCAGCCCACTGTACACCCTCCGGCTCTCCATCTCTCCCTGAGGCATGTTGCAGTCCTCGTGGTCATCTCCCTCAACCCATCTTCCATGAGGATACAAGGTAGGAATACAAGGTGTAAATACACAGCTGCAGTCCAGGGAGGAACCTCAAAATAACCACACAGATAAAAGGCCTCGGAATGGCTATGTTGTTGTTCTGAGTTAGCTGACTCAACATCTTACGAAAAATGACTTTTTTCTCCAGTGTGTGTGTGTGTGTGTGTGTGTGTCCATTTGATAAAGATACTGAAATTTCCAGTGTTTGCCTCTCTCAGTCTTCCTCCATCATTCTTTCACCTCCATCCTCCCTTCTTTTCTCCCTCGCATCAATCCTGGCTAATTAAATCACACCTAACTGATTCCATAACCATGACATCTAGTGACCTGCCGGCACAAACTAATTCAATCATAAGTGTCACGCGGTCGCCTCATCATAAGGCCTGACGGATCAGAGTCTGTGCAGTGTGACTCTGAGCAGTGTGAGTCTGTGTAGTGTGACTCTGTGTAGTGTGACTGTGTAATGTGACTCTGAGCAGTGTGAGTCTGTGTAGTGTGACTCCCTGTAGTGTGAGTCTACTTCTACTATACAATCTGAACTGATACTACTGCATACCCAATGGTGCCCTATTCCCTATGTAGTGTACTATTTTAACCAGACTCATACAAGGCTTTATCAGAAATGGCACCTGGAGTAGGGCACAGCAGTTTGATCAGGACACCAGGTAAAAAAGGTTGCACTAGATAAACTATTCGTTTGGGCTTTTCATATCCACAAGGGCTAATCACTACCTAATACCCCAGGTTATTGCAGGTGGTTGTCACTGCTCATTACCAATGCTTGGTTGGATTGGATCTGTGGAATGCAATAATTCACGTACATACAGTACATACAATACATACAACACTGATTAGGCAGCCTTTGTAAAATGACCGGGTGTACAGACGAACACTGGAAAACCCGTCCACATGCAGGACTAGGTAGCGGGGCTTGGAGCCACAGCTCAGTACTCAGAACCTTGACTGATCAAGTGAAAATGCTGCACGCTGTAACAGAGGAAATGGAAGAGACGGTTCAAGTTGTCCTTTGCCGAGCACAGAGTGGCTGGCTGGAAAATATTACATTTCCAGAAAACTGCAGAGTGATGTTCTAAACAAGGTCTTACATCACGGATATGTTCTACACACAAACACACACACATACACACGCACATACACACACACACGCACATACACACACACATACACACGCACATACACACACACACACACACATACACACGCACACTTTCACACCTTCCCCTTATTAATGTTTGAGAGGCCTTCACTCCCAACCTTATTGGTAACCTGGATAGTGAAGCCCAAAAAGCAGCACATACAGAACATTTTCATCAAAACAGGCTTCCCTGTGGACTTACACTGAGGAAGACTGTGTGTGTGTGTGTGTGTATTAGTGGAGGAGGAGATGTGGTTTGGGATGTGAATTTGGATGGTGGATGAGAATGTGGTGAGGGATGTGAATGTGGACAATGGATGGGGATGTGGTTAGGGATGTGAATGTGGATGGGGATGTGGTTAGGGATGTGAGTGTGGATGGTGGATGGGGATGTGGTTAGGGATATGATTGTGGACGGTGGATGGGGATTTGGTTAGGGATGTGAATGTGGACGGTGGATGGGGATGTGGTTAGGGATGTGAATGTGGACGGTGGATGGGGATGTGGTTAGGGATGTGAGTGTGGGCGGTGGATGGGGATATGATTTGGGATGTGAGTGAGGATGGTGGATGGGGATGTGGTTAGCGTTATGATGGTGGATGGGGATGTGGACAATGGATGGGGATGTGGTTAGGGATGTGAATGTGGATGGGGATGTGGTTGCGGATGGGAGTGT
>JACXGJ010010453.1:0-22091 GCA_016801105.1 Esox niger
TGTGTGTGTGTGTGTGTGTGTGTGTGTGTGTGTGTGTGTGTGTGTGTGTGTGTAGCTGAAATCAAAGACTCCAGTTGCATCTATAGAAGTCATTGATTTTTCCAATTGTAATGAGGTCACAGTGGTTAACGAATGATTCTCTGGGATGAGAATAATCTAAATTAAACAGATTTTTGCTACTAGAATAACAATATATTATTTATTCTGAAAATGTATTATGCATGCAGGTTAATGAATAAAATGGACGACCACACCAGAGAATAGTACTTTCAATTTCTCTGGGCCAAAGTAGGCTGTACTATGGAGTCAGTCCAAGGCTTGCCGTAAGTATTAAAATACATGGACAAAATTATGCATATGTTCTTTTTTAAGACCTAAACAACTAATAGAATGTTGTTAACCAACCAAGCATTCGTAAAGTGAATCTGATGATGTCCTGTATAATTTAACGTCAGGACTGGGTAATAAACTTTGCACAGATGTACAGTAGACAGGACAGTAGACATTTTCGCTTCACAACAAATGATGAGGAGTTCCTAGCTATTAGCCACAGGTTTCTGACAGAACAATTTGTTGGTGCAATATTGCTTAATACTATATTCATGTTTAATGTTGGTGTAATATAGGCAAATAGGTTTTATAGTAAATGTCCTCCGACATCATATAAATCGGCCTTTATTTAAATTCCTAAGAGTCTTTTGCAGAATGAATAGGGAATATTGAACATTTTTAACAGTGGTCTGAAGGTAGGAGGAGGTGAGAGAGGTGGGAAGAGAGAGAGAGACCAAGATATCGAGAGGGCCAGAACTGCAGCTCCTTCACAGTGCGACGGGCGAGGTGGAGAGATCTGGCATGTTAGCGCAGCATTGACGTACCGTGTTACCCAGCGCAGGACCTTCTCTTTGTTGGGGAGCAGGAATTGAAATGACAAACCCTGGCTGAGAGCGGTGGATTAGGCAAGGCTGTCACGATTTAGTCAATTGGCCTCTAAGCCTCTCTCACACAGCAAGGCGATAAGAAACGTAGCCAGAGCAGAAAGCTGCATCCATGTCTCCCCGCTGAGCATCTCTCACCCGTCTTTACAGCTTTCTCAAGAATCCAGATTTTGTCTATCTCTCTCATGGGTGATTATTTTCTAAACTACAACAAAAGAGGACTGGGAGGTTTTGGAAGGTCACAGTATTCACTGCATAGGAGGGTCCCTTTGAAGGAAGGATTGTTGATGTACGATAATCACTACTTTTGATCCCTCGTACTTTTAGGGCCCATTTATACAGAGAAGTAAATATAGTAAGGGAGATGTATATAGCCACAAATGTAGCCAAAGCAGATGGAGGCCATTTTGAATCTTTTTTCACATTCACTTTGTTGATAATGCATGCAGATCACAATTGTAATAGAGAATGATCCCACTCTGATGCTTTGATGTGGCCATGGATTATATCATGTTCAACAATACATTGGAACATTTGCTGAAATAAAAAAAAGATATATTGACCCATAACAAAATGACTTCCAAGTGGTAATTGTGCTGAGCTCATTTTTTCACCCAAAAGAAGACATTTAAGCACTTTTGTGGGCCATGACCAGGGTTTAAACTCCAGATTCTAACCTAGGCCTACTTGTTTGCTATAAATGTTTTTAATTATATATTGTCAGTGCTTCACAACCCAATTATATTTGTGTATATTTTGCTTGTTTGCTTTGCTGGGAAAAATGGGCTATTTACAGCAATCGTGTAAACTGTTGCACAAAGCTTGGTCTTAGAACTACTGGTTTCTCAGGATTCCAGGGACATAACATGATATCCCTAGCTGCCATTTGCTTCTTACAAGTTGGACTTGATGCTAAAAAGGCAGCAGTAAAATAGCACTTTTTTCCATCTTGATTTATTTTTTCTAAATCTTGCTACTGTGTATGTTTTTATTTAATTTGTTTCATATTCTGCACAAATTACCAACATGAGTGGAGAGTCAGGGAACGGCAAATTGACATCAATAAAAATAAAATAGAATGCAATCATTAAGCCCAAGTCAATCAACTGACACACTGAATGGACAATATTTGGAGGAAATCCACACATATGTACTTTATGCTATAGTAGTCTATTAATAAACTAGGTGACTCCCTAGTGATTGTTGATTGCTTGTTGTCTCAAGGCTACCTACAGTATGAAAGAATGCCTGCTCTCAAATCATAAACATTTCTTCTAAGATTTTTCAGCATTTTGTACAACCTGAATCCATTAGGGAACCCCTATACAATTTTGGACAGTGAAATGTAAGTATTTCAAATAATTCCTTTTCATGGTCCCTCAAAAAGTTACCCCAAAAGATTTTTGTAATTTGAGGATCCATTGAGAATGCTTTCTTTAAAGAACCCCTATAAGATCCTCCAAACGTTTCCTTTTAAAGTATGCTGTTGGTTCACGGAGAGTTACAGATTTATTTTTTATTTCTACAGGTCAATTAGTCTCATGTTTTCAGGAGTAGGCATTTGCTTTCAAAACTGCAGCCTATGTTTTTCCTGCAATTGTATTTTTTATTTTGGGAAAGACATACAGAAAGCCTCAACCAATCATAGAAATATTTTCTCTTGAAGATTCGTAAAAAGGCAGGTCCTATTCAAATCAGGACTGGCAGCCATGAGATTAACAGTCAAATTGTTTCCACAACCCATCTAGATGCTGTTACGTTTGGCTTGCATGCTGCAGAAATTGCAAACTTTCCAATACTAGGATACATAAAAAAATATAGTGTATATTTGTTTCACTGCCTCATGACAGATACATATCTTCCAAAAAAATGATATAGTGTGTTTTGAAGCTCCAGTTTTATTTAATCAATTGGAATCAATGAAAATTTTAATGTACAGATATATAGCTCAAATGTATTTTTATTGTTAATGTATCAAAAGTATCAAATAAAATGTGACTACTGTATAACCATTGCACAGGAATTTAAAATACTGTTATAAAGTATTAGTGAATCAATAGGGTGTTCCAGAATTTCCACTATGGATTTTGCACTTTACGTGATATTATAGACTGTAAATGATGTGTAAAGTATATCTCAGGCTATATTTTCTGACTGTCTCTATACATTTAAAAATACCACTGTCGGGTGCTAATCATGTTGACTGGATTTTTCTAAACGTATGAGGATTTTGGCAACCTTATAACCGTGTTCACAACATCAGTTTTTTAGGCTGCAGTTTTGAAAGCAAATGCCAGTTTGGAAATCATTCATGTACTACCACTATAAATCATGCATGTCTCCAAATCAGTCAAAGTATCTGGCTAACATACATAGTTAGAAATATACGGTAGGATTACTAGTCTTATGGTCATGTCATTTTCTTGTATAGTCCTGATTGTGCTAAAGCAAACATACTTTCTTTAGAGGGCAGAAAACGTTATTCAGCATTGTAGTCAAATGAGTTGATGCTAACTTGCCAATTTTCATTTCAAAAAGTGCGGACAGTTGATTAAACAGCTTCCCTCATTGTCATACCATATTGAAGAACATGGTCAAGCATTATAATTGTTTTTGTTTATACCTCGACAAATGATTTTGAGTGTTAGTATTGCAATGAGATTCTTTCATTGAATGGCAGAGTTTAACATGGCTAATAATATAGTTTGTATAGGGTCATGTTTGGACCCAGTCCAGTTGAACACAGCACCAGTTACCGTAGTTAGTTGCTATACCATTTGTTTTGCTTGGGGCAACAGGACTATTTAGCTATTTTCTTTCTTAATTATATTTTATCTATTCAGCAGCAGGATGCTTCTTGCTACTGGACTCCAATGCTAGTCCCCTCACTGTTGTCTGTATCAGATAGATAGATTAACAAACAAGTGAAAGATTGTGTGCTTGAATTTGCACTATTCTTATTTCTCAAGCAACAAAAAGTTAGATGCAATATAGAAGAAAACTAAATTGATAGCGTTCAGCTTTTTAAACGTATTGCTTGCATTACAGCCCTTGAAATATGTGTGACAATTCTAAACATGATCACCCATATTGGTTCTGGAATCTTACCTGCAGGAAGTGATTGTATTTCCTATAATTTTTTTACCGTTATCTTTCCTTTACTCTTTTTATACTTGTGTGTGTGTGTGTGTGTGTGTGTGTGTTTGTGTGTGTTTACCTGTGTTGTTTACTCACATTCTTTATTTCTCTGTTCTTTGATCATTCCTCTTTTAATCTAGTTTTTCCAAGGCCAACATTTTTCATACTTCAACTTCCTGTAGTAAATCCGAGTTCAATACACCGAATATGATTTAGTTCTAACTGCATTAACATAGTAGTTACTATAATCTATACCCCAATTTAACAAAATCTGGACCGCATAAAAAAACAAATTGAAACAAATATAACATCTGCGTCTGTCTTAACCTCAAAACATTGAATGTTTGCCAGACTGAAAGAAAAACATCATAATGCCCTCAAATATCAATTTTTTTTGGACCTTATGGGAAAAACAGGCATATGTTGCCATAACATTTTTAATTGGGACCTTCTGCTCAGGCACTTTCAAATATATTGTTTGTTCCTAATGTAAAGTTCACTGGGAGTATTAGGGGAAATATTGTAAACATAAAACTGATGTGTTGGGTGTTTACTTGGGTGTAAAGAGTAAGAAGTAAGGATTTCAGGAATGTTGTGTTGCTTAGTTGTATGTCTATGTCCATGAGGTGGTACACAAATACCAAGGCCATTCATTGTAACCTTTCTACACATTAGGTGAGGCCAACATGCCTCATTATAGGCAATTATCGAAGCTTCCGCTATGCTTATTTAGGGCCGAATTTCCACAGCATTTATCAGAGACCTTTAACATCATCTTACCGCTATTTTACTTTTGTAAATCCACTGGGATTTGTTTATCTTTTTCTCTCTGACAATAAAAGGGAGAAAAAAAGCATTTACTCGTGGCAATTTGTTTGGCTGTAGACCTTGGGGCTGGTAATGACAGCTCTCTGTATGATCCATTAAGAGAGACAGATGTAGAGAGGCTTCAAATGAAATGACAGAAAGCTGCGTCTCTATCAGCATCTCTAACATCTCCTCCAGATCCACTTTAAAATGTTTAAAATGATTTCTCAAGGTCTCTTTGACCTTCCATTCCATTTCAAATGGCAAGTATTTGTATGTACTTTTGCACTCACTGTGTGTGTGTGTGTGTGTGTGTGTGTGTGTGTGTGTGTGGCTGGGCCCCAAAACTGGTTTTGTTATGGGCCCCCTAGTGGTCAAGGACTTACTGTGATTATGCCTGTGGCCGGTAGTGTGTGTGTGTGTGCGCGTGTGTGTGTGTGTGTGTCAGAGACACCAATGGTACTACACTGATGGCTCTTTCTCAAATTGTGTGGAAAATGTATCCATTCTGCTTTGGGGAAGAGAAGAAAGAAAAGAGATCGAGGTCGAAAGGAAAGCGGGGAACAATTAGGCCATAGGGTGGTATTTGGGATGACAACCAATTAAAGATGACAAGATTAAAGTGTGGGTGTGTGGGTGTGTGTGTGTGTGTGTGTGTGTGTGTGTGTGTGTGTGTGTGGGTGTGTGTGGGTGTGTGTGCGTGTCTGGAGCCATTGTGTTGTTTAAAAGACTCACATCCCTTGACAAAGGACACAGTTGGTCTCTGGGACCTGAAATGAAGTGTGCTGTTTTTCTATCATCTTTCTCTTTTCTTCTTTTTTCGTGTCCCATAAAACACTTTGTAATAATGAACAAGCCTATTAATTAGGGACTTGCTCTTGAGGGAAAGTGGGACTAATTCTATAGGGAAAGAGAGACTAATTCTATAGGGAAAGAGAGACTAATTCTATAGGGAAAGAGAGACTAGTTTTAGAGGGAAAGAGAGACTGGTTTTAGAGGGAAAGAGGGGCTAGTTCTAGAGGGAAAGAGGGACTAGTTCTAGAGGGAAAGAGGGGCTAGTTCTAGAGGGAAAGAGGGGCTAGTTCTAGAGGGAAAGAGGGGCTAGTTCTAGAGGGAAAGAGGGACTAGTTCTAGAGGTAGTGGGGGACTAGTTCTAGACGAAAAGAGGGACTAGTTCTAGAGGTAGTGGGGGACTAGTTCTATAGGGAAAGAGGGACTAATTCCCCTGGCGGCAAGGCTGCGTGGAATCGCAAAATGAGCATTTTGTGTGCACTCAATCGCCCGCATAGACAATAAAATAAATTCTCTCTCTCCATTATACCAGATTGTTCTCTCTGTAACGTCATTGTAGTTAACCAATAAAGCATGACCAATGCTCCAGTCTCTGGAATCACACAATAACTGTGTATGTGACCCAGATTCATTGAAATCACCACCCTAATTACGCAAACTGTGTGATGAACAGGGTTGTTATAGGACCCGTTATAGCTTGTATGATAGTAGTATAACAAAATTATTCACATTTTCAAATTGTAGGCAAATAAACAACTTGAATAGGTTAAACTCAAAATGTGTTTTATAATCTGTCTAAAGGACTACTTGAATAGTTGTAAGACTAATTTCATATTCAAAGCATATTTGGAACAAAAACTGTATGTTCAAACTTCTTGCTTCAGTTTGACTGTTATAACATCTTTTGTTTGGTTTTGGTCACTATTCAAGAAATTACGTATGAGGACTTGATATCGTAACTACCGTAATACAGTACCGCTCGATAAAATTACCACCAAAATTACCACCACAAAAACTTCACATGAGGCCATTTCTGTGGAATAGCATCCATGACAACCTCAGATCAATGTAGGGTGTCACAAGAAAGTCAACATTTAGTTATTAGAACTGAATGCACTGACTGTACTGTGCAATTACATTTCAAGCTACTTATCTGGGCAGTAAGTGTTCATTTCCTCTTAAAAACATCTAACCAAATCTTTAAGATGTGGTGTTGCAGTTGTCGTAAAGATATAAAAAAAACATGTCATGTTGGACAGAAAATCCATTGGAGGGCCTTTAAAAGCATTCTATTTCTGATGAACAGTATATAAAATCACTTACCTGAACGAGAGAAGACAATTCAGTAAAGCGCTTGCTCAGCATCTGGTCATCTGGCAGAGTCATCTGGTACCAAATTACACACTTAAACTGTGAGAAGTCTTCAAAGAACTGGCGTCGTAAGGAGTTTTGAAGGGAGAGTTGAAACATGCTGAAACCGATATTCCGTTCACACGTACAGTATAAATAAACAGTTAATGCGTGAAATATGACTTTTTAGCACCTACAAATCCTTATTATGCATGCATGCACACACATTCAGTCAATAAGTTAGCTTTTTTATTCACAGCCCATGAATCCATTTAAAGACTTCAGTCTAGAGCTGTTAGAGCTGTAGAAACCAGGGGCTCTGAGACATGGCAATAACCATTTTCACAATATTTTGTATGACCGTCAGAATCTCTTCTCTGCCTCATTCATCATCAGTCAAGGGCTGTAATAAACAAGCTATCAGAGTGAAAGAGAGAAAAAGAGCCGCGTGCCTGTGTATGTGTGCTTTCCGTCCATCAGAATAGCATTAAAGTACCCAATATGAGCTGGTGCATCATATTCTCTGTGTGTTTGTGGGGGCAATGTTACCTGGTTGAATGCCCTGTATTGCAGTGTTTTGTCGAAGTAAAAAGTTCCACTTGTCTGAAAAACATTTGTTATTCTCAAACTATTTGAGCTAGAAAGAGTTTGAAAGGAAAAAGCCCGGGGATCATGCTGGCCTTCGGTTTTTGGCTATGACTTTCAAAGCAGGAGATGCATACAAATTCGTTTGCAATCACCATGGCTGGTTACTCAAAAGGTCTTGTAACAAAACCAAACACCACAACCTAATGATGGGAACTACCCGGTTCAACCTCTCTGATAGTCTCTGAAATATGAGGATTTTTTTCAGTATGTTGCAAAATACTATATACATTAGTCTAAAGGTAATCTGGGTAGTATTACTTCAGTATCTTTGTGCATGTGACTCCAATGTGAAAAAATATAACTGTTTTCTTAACTGTGTAATATAACTATCACCATTTAGCCCCAACTCACTAAGAGTATACTGCTGAGATTTATTGGTGATTAAATGCCTAGACTATAGCATTTCTATCAGTAATGGGGGCAGAGTGTTGAAACATTTGTTTGGGCTGAGAAGAAGAATTTCAATTTTTCTGAGATTTACCAGTTTACCAGAACTTAGTTGGGTTCTCTTTACTGACAGTGTTTACATAGCAGTGTGATATGACCTAACTAATGATTAAAACTAATGGATCACGCTGTGTTCATTACTGTTTTGAAATTCTCTTTTTGTAATGATGTCAGACAGAGGTTTTTGAATCCTAATAAATGTTATCTTACACAGACACTAGGATTGTAGTCATTAATATCCAGAGAACTGACACCAAAAACAGCATATTTCACTGGTGTATTTTTTCTCAATAATGTCATGGTTGACTGAGTATTTTGCATTCTGCTAGGTGATATCAGCTTGATCGGGTTGAGGTCATCACCACATCTTTTATTCTGAGGATAGATTTAAAAAATAAACCACTCGCTCCGAACACTTTAGTTTGTAAATGAGCTAGATTTAGCTAGGTTTACAGAAAGAGGATGATTGCTAGAATAGTGAGAAGATTCTAATTATTCCCAGGCGAAAATGTAATGCCAAGTCATTCAGATTGTTTGGGAAAGGAGATGGATTTCAACATTGAAAGAGAGAGAGGATTTTAGACAAAGATAGCTACAGCGTCTCCTCCTATTCTGTCAGCTCTAAGCACATTATAACCATCAAGATTGATATCAATGGCGTTTCCATTCATCCAAGTGTCTGTCGTGATAACAATGTGAGGATTCGCTTGAGCACCCCAAATCTTGATATGATCCCATTTGGAAAGTAAGCTCCTAAAATGAATATGCATGCACCCAAAACCTTTGTGAGTTTGAAAGTCAAATGGAATATTGAGGCTTCCCTGGTCATTAAAAAAGATTGTGTAGCAAATATAATTCAAGTACCAAGAATTACAATATTACAGTAATTCCTATGCCATGTGCCACTATAGAAAAGGATTATAGTCACCTGTAAGAGAATACTGTGAATTACCTAATATGGGTTTGAGCAAGAAACAATAAAAGTTCCTGACCATTATCTACGATGACAGTGGCCTTCTACGGGTATATACCTCTGATGTTTATTATCAGATTACCCTTTATTTGCATTATTCTGACCCTCTCTTATCAGAAAGACCTGTAACCTGACACCATGCTTCAGAATGACTCCTGGCTGTCCCTTTCACAAGAAAACTGCTTGTACTGCCATCTAGTTTCTATTGTTCTGCCTGTGTCTTTGGAAACTGACCAGGGCATGTGTCTGAAACCAAAGTCAACATGCTTTTGCAAACTTTCAAACTTCCTCCCATAACAGGTCCCCCCACCTCCCAGTTTGGGAGTGGTGGATGCTGGTGGTTGTAGTTTTGATGACTCCTTCACCTGTCTTCATCGTTTTTTTATATCAACTTTGGAAATTTGAGCAGAACACAGAAAGCACCGTTTTTCAATACTGTAAAATTCTTTATTGTCCCACAATAACATTATTTAGTAAGCATAGCAATCTACAACCCAACAAATGCATCCAGAATGTGTAGTCATAAGGACATAGTCAATGCTATGTAAATGAAACTAAATGTTGCATTTCCTAAATGTCATCGATGAGAAATCTTTTCTCCAAGTTATGTTATTAGTAGAAAATATAATTGTGACTTTCTAGTAACATACAATGTAGCTCAATGTTGTGATAAATGTGATTTGTTTTTATGAGTGCTAATCATTTCAGAGACAACTGTATTCACAGAACAGTACTGAAGTCGGAATGAGATTTACCCAGAGAGTTCGACCCAGGGACAGATGAATTGCTTCAGTGGGTGCTATAGGTCAAAGAAGCCAATCAGATGGACACTAAGTACCTTGTCATATCATTGGAAGAAATTATCACAAGCAGACAAAAAAATCTATGATTTTTGAAAATGGGCATTTTGGCATTACATTTGTATTTTCATTTAATTCAATAGAAGTGAGAAGGAACTGACCCCAAGAATAATTGTAATAAATAGGTTTATTGTGAAACCCATATGGAAAGGGTCAAATATGAGTATAAACACTAGTTTATAAACATTAGTAGACAGAAGAAATTATAATGCGCAGGCCAACGGAAGGTAATGTTAGGAAAAAGTCTGAATTTACATTTATGTTACTTGTATTCTATCTCAGGTATGCTGGCTGAAACCTTGCCAGTCATACCACTTTTCTTTGGTTGCATTTATTGCCAGTTATGGTTGTTCTTTTGGGGGTTGTGTTGCACATGAGCCATTCAGTCTCGATATGTGTTACTACACATTAGGTACCATTGAGAAGAGTAAGGACAGAACCCTGGGGAGAAGCTAGCTATCGTGTAGCCCTAAGGGAGCATGGAGACCATAGGGACAGCCCATTGAGACCTCGCCCCGTTTGACTGATGGGGAACTAACTGGGGCGTGTTTGATACATCACTGTTTATCATGTAGAGCCAGAGAGGCTAAACACGTGTTTGAGGTAAGAATCTGCCTCTGGGCTTTGAGGTGTGTGTGTGTGGATGAAAAGAGGATGAATGCTATAGAGCACATTCAATTCCCAACTGACATCGATGTAGGAGGAGGAGGGAGCTGTCTGGAGGCTTGTATCTTAGGAAAAGGTGCATCAATATACTGGATATTTGATTTGAGGTGCCACTTTGAATGAGAGATGCTTGATGCTTTCATTTATACTGAATGTTCCCTCGTACTGTAAAACTAATACCAGTGGCATAAAGCTTGACTTACAGTTAGGTACGGAAATATTTGGACACTGACAAAATTTTCATATTTTTGGCTCTGTACGCCAACACAATGGATTTGAAGTGTAACAACCGAGATGCAATTGACGTGCATAATTTCAGCTTTAATTGAAGGGGTTAGTGTATGAAATAGTGTATCAAATGTTTAGGAATTGTAAACAATTTACAGTACATACGCAGTTCCTTTATTTCAGGGGCTCAAATGTAACTGGACAAATTAACACAATCCCCAAAAATATAATCATTTTTAATACTTTGTCAAGAATCCTTTGCAGGCAATGACTGCTTGAAGTCTGGTACGCATGGACATCACCAAATGCTGGGTTTCCTTTTTTGTGATGCTTTGCCAGGCCTTCACTGCAGCTGTCTTCAGTGGTTGGTTGTTTGTGGGTCTTTTTGCCTGAAGAGTTGTCTTCAGCAAGTGAAATACATGCTTGATTGGTTTAAGATCAGGTGAATGACTAGGCCATTGCAGAATAACATTTCTTTGCTTGAAAAAACTCCTGGGTTGCTTTCGCTATATATTTTGTGTCATTGTCCATCAGTAAAGTGAAACGCCACCCAATCAGTTTTGCTGAATTTGGCTGAATCTGAGCAGACAGTATATCCCTATACACTTCAGAATGTACCTAGTTGCTTCTGTCTTCTGTCACTTCATCAATAAGCAATACTAACCCATGTGCCATTGTAAGCCATGCATGCCCATGCATCACACTGCTGCCACTGTTTTTTATAGATGAAGTGGTTTGCTTTGAATCATGAGCCACTCCAAGGCTTCTCCATATATTTTCTTCCCATCATTTGGGTACAGGTTGATCTTAGTTTCATCTGTCCAAAGAACACTGTTCCAGAACTAGGCTGGCCTTTTTAGATGTTTTTTGGCTATGTCTAATCTGGCCTTTCTATTCTTGAGGCTTATGAATGGTTTGCACCTTGTGGTGAACCCTCTGTATTTGCTCTTGTGAAGTCTTCTCTTTATGTAAGACCTGGAGAATGTTTTTCACTTGCCTGAATGTTGTGAAGGGGTTTCTCTTTACCATGGAAAGGATCCTCCGATCATCTACCACTGTTGTCACTCCTAATGTTCCTGCTATATCTCTGATTGATTGATTTATTGGCAGCCTGAGGATGGCCGGTTTCATGTGTATTGAGAGCTCCTTTGATGGCATGTTGTGGGTTCACAGCAACAGCTTCTGAATGTGAATGCCACACCTGGAATCAACTCCACACCTGGAATCAACTTTTACCTGCTTAATTGATGGGGAAATCACGAAGGAATCACCCACACCTGTCCATGAAACAGCTTTTGAGTCAATTGTCAAATTACTTTCGGTTCCTGGCATGTACTTTTTAATAACAACCGGCATGTAAATACAAAAAATGTTTTGTATATGTTTCTGCTATTTCTGCTTTCATTCTTTTTTCCGCAAGATTAATACCCTCAGTTGAATTCGGTTGACTGACTCCAAGTCAAAAACATTATTTTTGGCTGTGGGAAAATCCCTTTGTTGCTTTAGCCATGTCTTCAGAGTCGTTGTCTGCTAGGTGGTGTACCATCCAATGGGTTTTGAGGCATTTTGGTGTATCTGAGGAGAATCCAATTTCTCGTACACTTCAGAATTCAACCTACTGCTGCCATTAGTAGTTACATCACCAATGAAGACAAGTGGCAGCCATACATGAATAACCTCAAAAAAGATAAAGAAATCCTACTTTATTTTATCCAAACCTACCTCATGCCATCACTCTGGAACATATTCATTAGTCTTTTCTGTCAATAATAACTTTTTCTCCCAGAACCCTGAAGGCTGTAAAAAGGGTATTTGATTTAGCTAATACTGTTTTTGAGGCAAACTAGTGTAATTGCACCCTTGCGGTCCAGCCTTTGTAGTTCGGGTGGTGAAGTCTTCTGAGAGAAAGCTGTGAAGCCAATTGTGCCTGTACTGTGTACCAAACATACTGTTATTGGTTCACCTGATGTGGATGGAAATACGCTGGAATTAAAGCTGACATTCTGTACCCATTACATTCCAAATTGCTGGAATACAATGCCAAAATGACACAAAATGTATCATTGTCCAAATAATTATGGACTGCAATGTCTGTCAATGACTGTAATATGCGTAGTATATAATACCTCTTGCTATTCTTCTATTTAGTGTCTCTTGTTTTTTAACACAGAGGCTGCACACTGCACTGTACACAGTGTAAAAGTGCTGAATGCAGTAGGGAAGTAAACATAGAATTGAAAGGTCACTTCATACTAGTTCTAACAAGATAAAACATGTATCACCAGCTGCTGTGATGCTTTTCATTCCCTGGAGAGGAGTTGTTTTCTTCCTGAGATGCCAGTGAGCGTGTTTGTGCGTGTTTGACCCTTAAAAAGACTGGGCGTATGGGTTCCCTTGCTCTCAGCAATGGCCTAACCTGCGCCGGGCACTGCCAGGTCTCCATACGCTGCAGGTAATTGGGTGGTTCTGTCTCTCTTTGAAGCATGAGCAGGATGTGGAGGCAGAGCAAAGCGATCAAACACTCTTTAATCAGCTTTCTTTACTTTTGCCTTATTAGTTCTTTGTTATAGTTCATATGCATGTTGTGATCCCTTATGTTTCATTTCCATATGTGTAGCCCATGCATCATGATGCTGTCTGGAAAAAAATAGAATGACATTGACTCCTGTATTATTTGATTGATGTCAGTGGTATCCATTGATTAAAATACATGTTAATTGCTCTTTTAGGATTATGTACAATACATATACGCTATATGGCCAAAAGTATGTGGATACCTGACCATGGACCGTGGATACCTGACCAACTATACAGCAGGTTTACAGCAGGTTTTCCTGGCATCCATCACACCTAGATTCGTCCATGCGACTGCCAGATAGTAATCACTCCAGAGGACACGTTTCTACTGCTTCAGAGTTCTTCAGTAAGGACGTGCTTTACACCGCTCCAGACGACGCTTGGTATTGCACATGATGATGTGAGGTTTGTGTACAGCTGCTCAGCGATGGAAACCCATGTAGTGAAGCTCCTGATGCACAGTTCTTGTGTTAATGTTGCTTTAAGAGGTAGTATGGAACTATGTGGTGAGTGATGCAACAGCTGATTGGCAGCTGATTTTTATGTAGTGTACTTCAGCACTTGACGTCCCCACTCTAAGTTTGCATGGTCTACCACTTCTCAGCTGGGCTGTTGTTGCTCTTAGACACTTCCACTTCACAATTATAGCCCTTAAATCTGACCGGGGCAGATTTAGTTGGGCCGAAATGTCACAAACTGACCTGTGGCATATGTGTCATCCTATAACAGTCTTCAATAAGACCAAATGTACTGCCGATGTTTTCCTGTGGAGAGTTCATGGCTATGCGCTGGATTTTATGCACCTGTGAGCAATGGGTGTGGCTGAAACACCTGGACTCAATAATGAATAGGGGTTATCACATATTTTAACCAATATTGAGTATATATGGGAAGCAGCAATGAAAAGGCAGAGCGTACTCCATATATTAGACTGCACACGTCAACCAGGAATGACACGGCTTGAAAAGGACTTGCATTATAATGAAACACGTGCTCGGTTTTTCTTTCCATTGGGCCTTTGCTTTTCTCTGGTGTGTCTTTTTCTTTAAAAAGGTGTAGTATCAGCAGACTGGCAGAGTGATAGCATTAACAATAATAGGATTTTTAGTTGGACCAATATAGTGCATTCCACTTCTTAACCTCAAGAAAATAACTGTAAAAAGGGTCACCGTCTTTACTCCTGTTTGAGACAAATTCACCTCCTCCAACAGCACAGTCCTCAGGGCATTTTATTATCTTAATGGATACAGGCAGCGCTGGGCTGGAACGGATCACCCTAACTGTGATTGGAATCCTGTGGGACACAACCAACATTTAATTTCTCTTCTGTTTTTTAAAAGTAGGTGGTGGGTGTTCTTTGATTTTATTTTATCAGCTCAAATTTAATATGTCATTAAGGTGAAACTAGCTTCAAAAGCACATTCTTTGGCAATTTTAACCCATTAAAGAAGCCTGCTATTTACCTGTTTTACATTAGCTATTTACCTGTTTTACATAAGTTCTTTTGGTCCCCCACCTATTTTAAAATTTGGTTTGGGTTTTTTAGTAAACAATTTAGAAAAATATTATAATCTTAAGAACCTTTAGTTGGCATGTCCATGGCTTTAACAATATCAATCAAATTCAATCAAATGTATTTATAAAGCCCTTTTTTCCATCAGCAGATATCACAAAGTGCTTTTACAAAACACCCATCCTGAAACTCCAAGGAGAAAACAACAACAATAGTGAAGCACAGTACCACTGTGACACTTTGAAAAGTAAATTACATGTAGGATAAGATCTTAGACAGGAATGGGAAACTGAAATTTAAAATGTTAAAGCGAATTGCACGCAGTTCAAATTATTTTACAATTTGACTAATAGAACATTTTGCAGTTTTAAAGCCAATTGCTGCACCTTTTGAACAGTTTCTAAAGTCATATCTGAGTGATAGTGACTGAGAGATAATGGGAATGAAAAGTAATAGAATTAAGCTTGACACAATGCATGAGAGTACTAACTATCTCTGTACAAAGAACACTGGGTAGGACAAGTGATATCCCATTACTGATGGATCCCCTATATCCTGTCCATATCACCAGCTGTGTATGTGACTGTCATAGGACTCTGAATAGACCCTTGGGCTGCAGGTTGGAACATACTATACAGAGGTATTTTATAGGATAAACCTTTTTTATAATGGACTGGCTAATGGTTGTCTATGACCACTGACCGCCTGCTATGTGTCTTGGCATAAAAGACTGTGTAAACTTTTTAATCATTAGAGAATATGGAAGATTTATGGAAGATCAACATCTTGGATTCTTCCCTGACTTTGGTTCAATCAATGACTCTGACCACGGGTCAAAAGTGGACAGAAGCTAACATGACTAACAAAATCAATGATTACTATGATTTTAGAATGTTTCATCTAGATATATAATGTATAGCGTGGCTAATTTGATGACTGTCTGTTCAAAATTGCTGATTCACAGTTGTAATTACCAGAGAGGGTCTTGACATTTAAATGCAGAGCTGTGATCTTGTGAAGACCCTCACAGACCTATGAACATATGTGGCTCCCTGCCAGAGACCAAGGTTCAAACATTCACCAAACTGTATCTTCTACATCTTCCTCCCTATGATTCCCACTAGCAAAGAATGCTTTGAGGAAATAAAATGGAGAGTCATTGGTCTTTGCACAATTGAAAAAGTCCATAACATTTGGTGTTTTTAATAATTGTCCTATGTTTTGCAGATAAATCTATTAATTGTGTTTGGTACAAGTTCCCCAATTCCTAAACATGGCACATCGAATTACTTTAGCAAGGACTCTGAGAATAATACATTTAGCTATAAATCTTTTAGTTTTATCCGTTGATGTATTTGAAATGTCAACATCAGTAGAAAGATGAAAAAACATGTTTTACTGAAGTGATCTTTGTAGCTCCCTTTGTAGTTTCTAAATGGAACTCACAATGGGCTTTGCAGAAACGTTAGAAGCTTCTACGTTTTTGTAATTCCCTCTGTCCCTCTTAGCACTCATGCCCAGTGTTGTACTTGTCTGTTATATTCACCCTTCAGGTACAAACACATTAACTGACAGCTGAGTTATCTGCAGTGTGTACAGACTTGTGAGGTGTGTCTTTGACAATGTTTTTCCGAAGCAATCTGTAGTCAGGCGGGTGAAGTTGGGTGACATCCATTTAGATTCTGTTAACTACTCATTAGCCCAGTTGAGAGAATCTGAATTGTAATTGTACAATACAATACAATGACAACCATATCTGAAAATAAGCGATTAGGAACAGCCAGTGTAAATCTGGGAATACCAATGAGATCAATCGAATGTATTTCAAGAAGTCGTTTTACCTTAGCAGATTTCATTAGGTGCATATACTGTTGACACCCAGCCTTAAACCCAAAAGAGCAAGCAATGAGATGTTGAAGCACAGTGGTCAGGAACAAAAAGGACAGACACTCCAGCTTGTGCTCTTGCTGTGCCATTTGAAAATTATTAGTACATGGCCTTTCCAGGCCAAATTGTTCATCAAGATAATCAAAGGTTCAAAACTTTCGGAGTAAATATAAATGCCATTTTGCTTTTAATAATCAAAGGTTATGAGGTTGAGACAAAAATAGCAACACAGCCAGGTGATCTTTGGACAGGGACCGCAAAGCCCAGTAACGGGTATGGAACACTGCCCAGCACATCACGGGTACCAGGCTTCCAGCCATCACAGACCTCCAGCGGAAGAGGTGTCTACGCAGGGCGCGCAGCATTACCAGGAAACCATTACACCCATACCACAAACTATTTGCCCTCCAACAATCAGGCCGCTGGTACAGGTATCCCGTTCTCACACCAGCAGAAACAGTTTCTTTCCATCTACTGTAACCCTGCTGAACTCTGACCCATCACTAACCATACACCCCCTTCGTACTACTGGATTCTGTCACTGCCTTACAAAGTCTGATCAGGAAGTTTTAAATTGTCTACAGGAACACGTCATTGCTGCTATTCCTGTATTTATTTTGCACATGCCGAATTGCAACTTAAAAATGCCTTCAATTTCCAACATGCTACTGTACTTGCAGTTTCAATCATTACATACACATGTCTACCACGGGAACCTCATTGCTGCTATCCCTGCATTTCAGTTACTGCCCTGCTCTTTCAATTTGCCTAAATTACATATTCAGAATGCCATTGATAAATATACACGCAAGCTGCAATATAGATACATATGGTTTCTGTTAAAGAAATCCTTTAACAGTTAAGATGCCACAATGTTTGCATACACTATTCAGTGATTGATTTCGCAGACAAACAGAAAATGATTAAGCTGTGTAGAATTGTCGCAACCAGGAAATTACAGAGGGATTCCGCTTGCCCCTGTCTGTCATTGTTTGTCTTTGTGCTTCAGCAGATGACCACGTCTGTTAGTGAAGCCATTTGCAGGCAGGGGGTGTCCAGCATTTCCAATTGGCTTTCGTTGTCCAAAAGAGAACGTCTGACCTTTTGGATGAGGACATGCATTGTATCCAGATAAAATAATTTCTGGGTTCATAAGCCTTGTGTAATGATCTTTCCCCTTATTCTACTGGTATAGATATTTTCGGATGTAAAAAAGACAAATTTATACATACTGTTTCTGTAAGGCTTGGATATTTTCTATATAAGAGGAAGTACATGTCTTGTGGTTGTTGTTTATTATAAAATGTTTTGGCAGATATGTATATATGTGTGTGTGAGTGTGTGTGTGTGTGTGTGTGTGTGTATATGTATGTATGTATGTATGCCAAAAGTATTGTAACAGTAAGGCAAATTCCTTTGTTTTTGTTGTTCACTGAAGACATTTGGGTTTAAGATCAAAAGATGAGTATGAGACAAGAGTTCAGAATTTCAGCTTTAATTTCCTGGTATTCACATCTAGATGTGGTAAACAAACCATTTTTCAAGTGAGCAAAACTATTGAAACATGTGACTCACATGTTTCTTGTTGCCCGGGGGTTGCCTTTTAGGTTGATTGTTCAAACATTAATTAGCACTGCATGACTAGTCTAAGTTTCCATCCTTGGTTTAAACCTATAAAGACTGCATTTCTTGTTAAAGAGGATAAACCAACATAAAGACCAGAGAACTGTCTATGGGGAAAAAAGCAAGCCATTGACAAGCTGAGAAAAGTAGGAAAATCGACCAGAGTTAAGGTATTACAATCCACAGTTCGATGAAGACTCAGATAGAAGAAATATAGAGGCCACACTACAAGAGGCAAACCACTCTTCAGCAGTAAGAAGCACATTTGGAAAGAAGTACAGAGATGACCCGCAAAAGTTCTGGAACACAATCTTATGGACTGAGGTGACTGAGATCAATCTCTACCAAAATGATGGAAAGGCCTAAGTGTGTAGAAAGAAAGGAACTGCTTATGATCCGAAGCATACAAGCTCATCTGTGAAGCATGGTGAAGGTAATGTCATGGCTTGGACATGCATGGCTGCTTCTGGAACAGGCTTATTAATATTTACTGATGATGTAACTGATGATGGTGGCAGCAGAATACATTCAGAAGTGTACAGAAACATTTTGTCTGCCAATTTACGAAGAAATGCAATGGAACAAATTGGAAGGAAGTTTATCATGCAGCAGGACAGTGACCCAAACCACACTGCCAACAAAACAAAGGACTTCATCAGCGGGAAAAAAGTAGAAGGTTTTAGACTGGCCAAGTCAATCGCCTGACCTTAACCCAATAGTGCATGCATTTCACCTACTTAAGAGGAGCCTGAAGGGAGAAACACCCTGAAACAAACAAGAACTGAAAGCAGCTGCGGTAAAAGCCTGGAATAGCATCACATATGAAGAATGCAACAGTTTGGTGATGTCGATGGGTCGCAGGCTTGAGGCAGTTATTGCAAGCAAGGGTTATGCCACCAAATATTACATGTTATTTACTTTCAGATTATTTGTTCCGTTACTTTTGCTCACCTAAAAATGCTATGGTCTAATACAAACGGGGACATGTCCTAAGTTGTTTAACACAATTTTTTGGTTACTACATGATTCCATGTGCCATTTCATAGTTTTGATGTATTCAATATAAAACTACAATGTAGAAAATATTGAATACATCAAAATGTAGGCACAAGGGGGTGTTGTACAAGACCAGTATACTATGCCTATGTGCTGCTCTTATAGACGACACATCACAAAGTTAGGCAATATACTAGAAACCCTAAATTGCTATTATAAACCACTGCAAGTAGAATAGTAAAAATGGATGTGATCACATTACAGTTGGTGGTCAGAAGCCATAAGGCCCCCAGGGGTTGAGGTATATGGCCAATATACCATGGCTAAGAGCTGTTCTTACTGTAGGCATGACACATTGCAGAGTGCCTGGATACAGCACGTGGCATACTGACCATACATTACAAACCCCTGAGGGTGCCTTACTGCTCTTATAAACCAAAGGAATTAGAGCAATAAAAAGCCATTCTGGATTCAAACCACTCTGTTTCAAATAATTTTGAATGTTTGGCTGTTTCTCAGAGAAAGCAGAAAAAGTTGGAGACAGATAGGCTTGAGGTAAAGAGAGCAAGAGTGGGTGGAAAGTGAGAGACATAAGAGAGAATTACATTGAACAGGACAGCCTCTCACTGTGGTTATTTTATAAACCTCCAACCTGGTTTTCTAGAAAGGTCTGGTCCAGAAATACTCTAAATATTTAAGTATACTTGTAAAAGGCCATATCAGCCTTATTTCATGTGATGGAGGCCTTCAACCAGATCAAATTACATTCCTTGTTATAGATGGGGGTTACTGGAGGAAACTTGTGGTTCAATGGAGAGTGATGATGATTACCTTTGATTGTCATAAGTCATTTTATTAGGTTTGATGGGGAGAACGGAGGGTAGAGGCCTCAAGAGACGCCTACGTACGTCCGTCTGAGTCACCCCTTCATATCTCCATCTACCTTCTGCTCCTTCCTGTCTCGGAGCTAGGGACTGGTCAGTGATGATGGCATCCCAGACAGATGAGTTGAGAGGATAGAACAGAATGTCCAAAGGAGACATTGTCCGGTCAATCAGATCGCCGTTCAGCTATTGTGATTTCCCGAGAGAAAACGGGGAAGGGGGTGCATGAATATTGGTATGGATATAAGGTCTGAGATCTTAATAAGTAACCTTCCCAGAGATTGGAACTCCACAAGCACTTGATTCAGCTTTGTGGGCCAGCATCTGACCACAGTCTTCCGGTGCACGAAATTAAACCACACAAGATGCGGCCCCTGTCAGCCAACCCATATCACTGGAAAAGATACATCTCTAAACATTATCCCGTAGGGACTGGAGCATTAGAGACAATTTCAGTATTTGCAGAGCTTGTTATTCACTCCACTTTATGCAAAGACAGAAATCTATTTCAAACTAAGGGCGTCTTGGTACTGATCAATGAAGTGCATTCAGGCATTTTGAGGACAGAGCTGAGGGACAGACGCAAACAAGAATCGTGTTGTGCAAATTATGTCGGGAATTGATCACATTGCATCAAACACTTGAACTGACAAAGCATTTTCTGTGAACACTGCTTAATGTAACTCAATATGCTCACTGTAATGGATTCCATTAAGCAACCTTAATTCTTAGCAACCGTTACAAAGCATGCGTCCCTATGCCCCATAACGACCAAGTTGCGATAAATCTATATTGAACAGACAACAGTGAATAATGTAGCTAACTGGTTACGTCAGTAGCAATTGTCCTGTAAGGACAATATTGTCCTGAATAGATCTCAATGAGCGAGGCCATGCTTATAGGGCACAGCTGACAAAATACAGTACTGTGCAAAAGTCTCTGGTATCTGAAAGTCTTTTGCAGAGTACCATATACCTTGAAACCACATGCACTATGAGGTGGTTAATGCACAAATAATATAGTACAGAAGAATGTAGCTGAGTAGAAAAAAATTGCGGTAATGTAGGTGACTGAAACGTCCTGTGGTCTATGTCATTGACCTACAACTAAACATTAAGGACAAGAATCAGCATTTTTTGCTCACGTGACACTAGGGATGGCTAACTATAGTACTGTGTGACTGTGGCTGTTGTGCTACAATGTAACTGGACATTCTCATTGAGTGAGAGTAGGCTTCCAGTCAGGACATACAGGTAATCTAATGCAACAATCGACTAAGACACCTCTCGACTGAGACAGCTGGGGGCCCAGCTTCCTCCCACGCTCTTACAGGTAAAAGGAAAATGAGAAATGAATCCAGTAGGATATAGAACTAGTATTGGGCTAAAATAGTATTGAGAGAGAGATGCTCAGGTACAGCTCTCAAGGATAGTGGACTTTTCTAATGCTGTCTGGAAAATAAGGGTTAGCTTAATACTTTCATTATGGAGCTCTGCCTTTGGGCTCAGATCGTTTAAGGTTGTCTATTCGCTCCACCGCACACCAACACTAGCTTTCTCTCACACTCTCTCTCTCACACACTCTCTCTCTCACACTCTCTCTCTCACACACTCTCTCTCTCTCACACACTCTCTCTCTCACACACTCTCTCTCTCACACACTCTCTCTCTCACACACTCTCTCTCTCACACACTCTCTCTCACACACTCTCTCTCTCTCACACTCTCTCTCTCACACACTCTCTCTCTCACACACACTCTCTCTCTC
>JACXGJ010010454.1:0-21924 GCA_016801105.1 Esox niger
GTTTAATGAAGAAAGAACAAAAGAAACATACAAACAAACTCAAAGCAGCTAATATGACTGGGTGACATAGCCTACGGCTAACAACCAAAATAAACCACACCCATGTGCTCAAAACAGTCAACTTAAATATGTTCCCCAATTGGAGGCAATACACAACACCTGCCTCCAATTGGGGAGACCCAAGTGCATAGAGGTGGCTGGAGGCACCTCTATTGGCCACGTCCTGACTATGGCCCCAGCCAGCACAAAGATGGCTAGGGGCATAGCCAGGACGTGACAATGGCACAATTTCTTGTCCAAAGGTATGCACATTCATAAAACAAAAATGGCAAAAAGCAAGGAAAGAATTTACCTGACCCCTTTTCACATGTCTGCATACCCTTCTTAATACTGTGTATTGACTCCTTTAGAATCCATGACAACATGCAGTGTTTTGTAATAGTTGTCTATGAGGCCCTAAATTCTTGCAGGTGGTATAGTTACCCATTCGTATTGGAAAAATGCCTCCAGGTCATGCAAAGTCTTTGGTCATCCTGCATGAACTGCATGTTTCAGAGTTCCCCAGAGTGGCTCTACCATATTAATGTCAAGAGACAGTGATGGCCACTCCAGAACCTTCACCTTCTTCTGCTGTAACCACAGGAGGGTCAGCTTGGCCTTGTGTTTAGGGTCATTGTCATGCTGGAAAGTCCAAGAGCATCCCATGTGCAGCTTTTGTCCAGAAGAACGCAAATTGTCTGCCAGTATTTTCTGCCATGCTTCACACTGGGGATGGTATTCTGTTCACTATAGGCCTTTATGGTTATATTTTGGTCTCATCACTCCAAATTACAGTGTACCAGAAGCTGTGAGGCATGTCAAGGTGTTGTCGGCATATTTTAACCTGGCTTTTTTGTGGCATTGACGCAGTAAAGGGTTCTTTCTGGCAACTCGACCTTGCAGCTCAATTGTCTCTAGTATTGTCGTATTGTGCTCCTTGAAACAACTACTCTGCCTTTTTCCAGAGCATCATGTATTTCCCCTGAAGTCACCTGTTTCTTTTTCTTTGTATCCTGACAATTCTACTGGCAGTTTTGGCTGAAATCTTTCTTTGTCTACCTGATCTTGGCTTGGTATCAAGAGATCCCTGAATTTTCCACTTCTTAATAAGTGATTGAACAGGACTAACTGCCAATTGCAAGGCTTTGGATATGTTTTTATATCCTTTTCCATCTTTATAAAGTTCCATTACCTTGTTACGCAGGTCTTTTGACGGTTATTTTCTGCTCCGCATGGCTCAGAATCCAGCCTGCTCAGTGCATCCACTTGAGAGCTAACAAACTCTTTTGACTAATTATACAGAGACACTAATTGCAATAAAAAATTCACCTTTACATGCCATTTTCTCCTCATCCTTTCTCATCTGGTATGTCTGTAACAAGGCCAAACATTCAATAGTATGTAAACTTTTGATCTGGGCCATTTGGGTGATTTCTGTTACCATTATGATTTTAAAAGAGGCCAAACAATTATGTGATAATAAATGACTTCATATGATCACTATCCTTGAAGCTATTTTGTTGTCAGCAAGCCCATGACCAGGAGAGCTATAATAAATGGCAAACTTAATGTATTCTAATGGTAGTAAAAATATTATAAGTATCTTTTTTATTAAAGAATATATATTTTAATACAATGATATCCCAACATTAAATGAAGCACCTAGAGAAAAGATATTCAAACTATGTCATCATCCCTATAAAATATTTGCTACATGACAGAGTAGTGTAAGGTCTGTTCACAGTTCCAGCTCTCATCTACATCACTAGGACAACATAGCAGCCAGATCCCAGTCACAATGAACGCAGCACTCCTCCCAGCTCTCAATCACCAGAATACTGATCACCTGGTTCTCATTGTCACTTCACTATATAGCCTTGTTTTGTGCACCTTTTCATTGTGGTTTATTGTTTGTAATTGTACAACATACTACGCCTGAGTTTGTGATAGCGTTCTAATGATCTTTTGATTCTTGCCTGCATTCCGATTTAGCTTATCCTTGTCTGTATCTTCGTACAGAGTGTTTTTGACATAATGACTTGTATTTTGGATATTGCCTTCAGCCTGCTCCTTTTGTGCTTCTTCCATTATTCTGGATTTCCTGTTTATTGACTTATGCCTGTTTTCATCTGACCACGCTGTTTGCCTGCTACTGGGTGTTGAATTAAAAATAGATTCTACTCGCTCTGCAGTTGGGACCATACCTCTGCCTCTCCTGAGTTGTATTCATTCCAGGTAGATGCATACGTTTCTGTAGCCATAGCATCACGAGAGCTGTCAAAAGCTAGCAATTAGTCAGAAGTGCAAATTGATTCGAAATCTCGTTCTACATATTATTTTATTTGTGAGGGCAGGACATCGGGATATAAGGAATGCATAAAATGGGTCAAGTAAGTATGAAATTGAGCCATGATACATTAGTACATTTTTTCCAATGCCTGACAAGTAAGAAATGCAACAAAGCAACCAAATAAAGAATCCAGAGTGTATTATAACTGACCTGGAGTATATTGCTTTCAATGCCTTTAGAAAATATCATAAGTGCTTTATAAATTCTGAGTACAGCACTGTAAGAGTTCCTAAATAACTGTGTGCCAGAGACTATCTGCACGAGTCTAATAAAAAATGACAAGAAATTAACTGTGAAAGCTTGACAATTGGCCAATATTTCAGCTGCCACTCTGCTGAGCCCCCCTCCCCCATCTGTCCCTGTCCTTGTCCATCTGGACATGCCTCCGACCTGGACTAGGTTTAAATACACTCTGGGCTCAGCCCACATGCATCGATTAACTATTTCAATTTGGACTGTTAATATGTTCACCCGGCACAGTCAGAAGTGGACTGGTTACCCATCTGAGCCTGCTTCCTCACAAGGTTTCTTCCTAAATTTCGGCCTTCTTAGGGAGTTTTCCCTAGCCACTGAAGTCCAACACTACTGTTTGCTCCTTGGGGTTTAAGGCTGGGTGTTTTGTAAAAGCACATTGTGACAACTTCTGATGTAAAAAGGGCTTTATAAAATACATTTATTGAAAATATTGACATTTTAATTAAGGGAATACGATTTTTAAGGGAATACGATTTTTCACCTAGCTAAAATCTTAGTCCCTGGTCAAATTTGTTTTTTTTTAACAAACATTTGTATTTCATATGCCTGTAACTCAAGGTTGAAGCCTGGTCATAGCACACTCTGCTGCTTTAAATGATCTGATAGTCACTGTGGATCACTGGTTGTACATTAAGATATTTTCATCAAGATTTCCTGTTGCAGGTTTGAAAACTATCAAAAATCAAAGGACACAATTGCTATCACAGCCTGTTCCAACTTGGGGGAATTTCATCACGGTAACTCATAATGTGACTTAGTAGTGTGTATAGCCTTCACGTGCCTGTATCCACTCCGGACAATGTCTGGGCATGCTTCTAATTTAGAATCTGTGGAAGCAAGCAAAAGGTGGTAATAATAAATGTTTCAGAATTGTTTTGATATTTTTGTCACATGGATGCCATAGGTTATTTTATGTAGGTGTTTTCATTTCAAGCTGCAAGGCATTTTGATAGGGGATGGTACATTTTTATACCCACTGTACATAGGTCATGCCTTACGTTATCTAGCAGACAAGTAATTGTTCAGTTGACTTTCATGATAGATGTTGATTACGGCAATATTATTTATTTATTATTCTTTTTTTTTTTAAGGCTCTCCAACACATTACCATTCTACAATGTTTATGCTGAAATAGAGAAAACCATGCTATCAGACTCAGACAGTTAACTGTAAAGATCCCCTTAATCTGCACCAAGTTCATTTGCTTTTAGTATTTCTGCCCCTTACATTTGGAATAATTTCCCAAATCATATTAAATTAAATGTATTGATGCCTATGGGAGAAATCAAAAAGATGTTAGAGGAAAATTTCCATTAAAATTGTGTGTGTGTGTGTGTGTGTGTGTGTGTGTGTATTTTCCCCATAATTTGTACCGCATGTGTCAACACAGAGCTCACCCACAAAAGAGACCATTGATCTCAGAATGACCCCTTGCTAAGATCAAGGATAAATATAAATGTCCAATAAATATAACTTCAAAATAAATGTGCATACAATACCTTAAGATTGTGCATTCATATTAATATATGACTTTGCTAACAGTTATAACCCATCTCAAATTTAAGTGTTGATCCAAATAATTAGTATGTTATCTCAGGGTATACTAAATCCATTGTGTTTAAAGTGCTGCAGAAACACTCCAGGCCCTCTGCTGGCATTTATTACCTAGAGTAGGGATCGCACATCCGGACCCGACTCTCTAGTGAATCTGCTAGCATGATTCTCTGATGCTGATGGAAAAGCCAAGATAAGGATCCGCTGAAACAAGGAAAAATTACTGTTGAGAGTCTGATGAGGAAAATTAAACCAATTGAGGAAGTCGCTATTTTTCTGGGCCCAACGTGAGTTATCGTCCAAGACAGGGGATTTATATTTTTGTTCGGATGGAGAAGGGAGTTGAAACGAGCAAATATTGCTGAAAGAGCGCCGCTCACATTCAACCACAGACAAAAGCTGGAAATGAAATAACTTCCTTTCCTCAGGAAAACACAGCAGCTCCTGACAGAATAATAGCAGTTGAGGACATCTTGAGAGTCCCCGAGCATTAGCCCACAAACACAGGAAACTCTCCAGCCGCCTGCTCGACTTGTTAAAAGCCAACAGACTCACGCACTGTGAAAAGGCGGAGAGTCAAACACATGTTCACTGTCAAACATACTCCCAAAAGTGAACAGTTACAAAGCAAGTATTCTAGTACAGTTGGTGAAGAAACATTCAGCCATCACACCCTGATTATTGTATCTTTAATTTATAAGGAAATGGGTAGGTAAATATAATTACAATGTGTATTTATTGTATCATGTATCATTCATAGAGAAATAGGTGTTTAGCATTGAATTACATTTAAAAGCTAATTAAGTTAACATGTTTACCAGTCCTGTTGGAGGATGTACTTATGAGTAAAACTGAGAGTATTTGAATATCCCAAACATTTGTAAAAAAGGTTCTTTTATTTAACATTATAGTATAATAATACTAATAATACCTTTACTATTAGTTTGGTAAAATACTATGCTAGCTCACATGATTAATGTCAGAATATATCAAGTATTTTGTTAGTTAGCTAACATACCATAGCAACCAGATGTTTGTTAACACAACACCTGATAGATACATTTTAAATCCCTTTTACACATTTAACAACATGTATTTTAATCTTAAAGAAGTTTTCTACAGAACATTCTAAATTTCCAACTGCTAATTTTTTAATTATATAAAACAATCTAAAGCAGTGTAAAGTTGCAAAGGAATTACATGTATATTATAGAGACAACAGGTCACCCCACAACTTTTGTGAAAGCACTTTGTGACAACTGCTGATGTAAAAAGGGCTTTATAAAATACATTTGTTTGATTGATTTGACAGTACATTTTAACAATGACTCTGTAGGATACACATTTTGTTTTCCTGAATGTTGGCTCTGACTTTGGGTATTTTGATGCTGGCTATCAAAGTGAATAACACCATGTGAAAGAACAATTAAGTAGTTCTGATCTTGGGAAATGTCAAAATGTCCAATCTTTTTCAATATTGTGAACAATGCAACTGTTTGCAAGGTTAGAGGGGCTCATGAAGATATTTTTAGCCCATCTATCTTTACATCCATTCCCTGTTGAGTCTTTTAAACTGAAAAAGGAGGCGTAATTGTAGTGTTAATAGTTACTGATATGAAAGCTTGACCTGAGTGGGTTATCGCCTCCTATACTCAGTTTCCCATTTCTCGTGAATCAATTGTCTGGTAATCTCTTATTACTGATTACAATTGTGAGAAAGAGTATCCACTGCAGAAAAGGTATTTGGTAGCTTGACCCACAAGATTTATCCCGTTTACATTATTTGAAACAATGCTACTGCAATGTACTAACAATAAAAAGGTTAAATACTACAAATAAGCATAGTACTAGGTATTGTAAATGCATTTTAGCAGTAATCCAATAATCACAAAAACAACAGAATATGAGCAGCACACTTTCTACATCCAGCACACTCCACTTTACTTGACAGAAGCCGTCATTTATTTATTTATAGTTGGTGTATTCTGCTTTAGGGCTTCAATCAAGTGGTTGGCTGACAACTCTGATTTATGTACTCTAAAGGCATGTGATTTCATTACCTTAATAGTCAGTTGTAAACAATTAAATCCTGTTCTCTCTACCATGTATTGTCGTTTAATATTCTGTAATGGGGTGGTCTTGCGAGTTTTCTCAGAACATGCGGTATAAAATAATTTTGACATATCTATAATATATATACAGAGGGTATTAATATAAAATGGGTAATGTACATGTTACTATAAATTCCATCACATTTTGTCATTATAGTTCCCAAATTGAAAAATCACTGAGTAGTTACACTGTATTCAGAAATTGCAGACATAACCCTTCACTTTTTCTACATTTTATTAAGTTAGAGACTTATTCTTAAATCTATATGCAATATCCCATCATTTATAAATATATTTAAGACATCCCAAAAGTATTTGGACTATTTGCTGTAACCCACAAAATATTGAGCTCAGGTGCATCCTGTTTCCATTGATTATTCTTGAGATGTTTTGACAAGTTGATTGGAGGCCTTCTGGAGGCCTTCTCTATACAAGGTCCCAATGTTGCTAGTGCATATCAGAGCAAATACCATGCCATGAGGTCAAATGAACAGTGCTCAGAAACCATATTGTGTCAAGGCAAAGATTTGGGGAAGGTTACCAAAAAATGTCGGCAGTATTGTAGGTCCCTAAGAACATGGATGGTCTCGATCTTTCTGCAATGAAAGAAGTGTGGGACCACAAACACTCTTCGTAGAGATGGCTGCCCAGCCAAACTGAGCAATTTTGGGTCAAGGGCCTAGGTGTGGGGAGATAAACAAGAAGCATTCAAACAGAGCTCGAGGGTTCATATGAAGATGGTTGTCCTGTAAGTTTCTCCAGTCTTTTCAGCGCTTCATGAATTGGACTATTATGGTAGAAACACCAGATGGAAGCCACTCTTCAGGAAACCAGGTATACATCAACACATGACCAATACCATCCCTACAGTGAAGCATGGAGGTGCTTACTTCAGTGAAATACTTCAGACTGGGGCAACGGTTTTACCTTCCAACAGACAATGACCCTAAGCACATAGCCAAGACAATGCAGGAGTGGCTTTGGGACAATTCTGTGAATCTCCCAACATGACAATGGCTGTGAAGCAACCAAGATAAGCATGAATGGAACTGCAGAGAAGAATGAGAGAATCTCTCCAGATACAGGAGTGCAAAGCTTGTGGTTTCACACCCAAGAAGACAGTACTGAGTGAAGGGTTCTAAATAATTAAAATATTCAAATATGATTTTTTATACATTTGCTAAAAATTCTGAAAGCCTATTTTCAATTCATCATAATGGAGTATTCTGTGTATTTAATTTTTTCAGGTGAAGGGGTCTGAATACATTGTACATGCACTGCACTCAAAAAAGGAAATCATTCTTAAAAAAAAAAACTAATGTACACTACTGTTCGAAAATGTCGGGTCACATAGAAATGTCCTTGGTTTCGAAGGAACAGCAAATTTTCTGTCCATTAAAATTACATCAAATTGATCAATAATACAGTGTAGATGTTGCTTCCCCAAACGACCCTTTCCCGAGTCACATATGCCAGCTCTAACTGGGGGATTCCCAGGCGTTCCCAGGCCAGTGTCGAAATACAATCTCTCCACCTAGTTCTAGGCCTACCCCGACGTCTCCTCCCAGCTGGACGTGCCTGGAACACCTCCCTGATAGGCATCCTTACCAGATGCCCAAACCACCTCAACTGGCTCCTTTCAATGCAAAGGAGCAGCGGCTTTACTCTGAGTTCCTCACAGGTTACTGAGCTTCTCACCATATCTCTAAGGGAGATGCCAGCCATCCTTCTGAGAAAACAAATTTCAGCTGCTTGTACTCGCGATCTAGTTCTTTTGGTCAAGACCCAGCCTCCATCACCATAGGTGAGGGTAGGAACAAAAATTGAACGGTATATCGATAGCTTTGCCTTCTGGCTTGGCTCTCTTTTCATCACAACGGTGCGATAAAGCAAATGAAATACCGCCCCCCACTGCTCCGATTCTCCGGCCAATCTCCCACTGCATTTTCCCCTCGCTTGCGAACAAGACCCCAAGATACTTAGACCACATTACTTGGGGTAAGGCCTCATTCCCTACCCAGAGGAGACACTTTATTGGTTCCCTGCTGAGAACCATGGCCTCAGGTGCTAATCCTCATCCCAAACGCTTCGCACTCGGCTGCAAACTAGTCCAGTGAGTGCTGAAGTTCACAGACCGGTGATGCCATCAGGACCACATCATCTGCAAAAAGCACCAATGAGATCCCCAGCCCACCGAACTGCAATCCCTCCCCACCTTGACTACACCTCGATATCCTGTTCATAAACGTTACAAACTGGATTGGTGACAAAGCACAGCCTTGGCAGAGGCCAACTCCCACCTGGAACAGGTCCGACTTACTACCGAGAACCCAAACTCAGCACTCACTTTGGACGTACAGGGATTGGAAAGCCCTTAGAAGGGACCACCTCACCCCATACGTCCGCAACACCTCCCACAGTATCTCCTGGGGTACCCGGTCATACACCTTCTCCAGAACCACAAAACACATGTAGACTGGATGGGAATATTCTCAGGCCCCCTCCAGGATCCTTGCAAGAGTAAAGAGTTGGTCAGTTGTTCCATGACCAGGATGGAATCCCCATTGTTCCTCTTCAATCTGAGGTTCGACTATCTGCCGAACCTTCCTTTCCAGCACCTTTGAGTAGACTTTGAGTATGCACACACCCTATGGTCCCCCTTTTTGAACAGGGGAACCACCACCCCGGTCCACCACTCCTTAGGCACTGGCCCCAACTCCCATGCAATGTTGAAGAGGCGTGTTTGCTAATCCATGTTTTTTTTATCATAAAAGGTAAACTGATTATTACAAAACTACTGTAATTGTGTTAGCACAGTTGGAAACGGTTGTGCTGATTAAAGAAGCAATAAAACGGGCCTACCTTAGACTAACAGAATATCTGGAGCATCAGCAATTGTGGGTTTGATTACAGGCTTAAAATGACCAAATACAAATAACTTTTTTCTGAAACTCATTAGTCTATCCATGTTCTGAGAGATGAAGGCTATTCCATTTGATAAATTACCATGAAACTCAAGATCTTGTTGTACGCTGTGTACCTCCTTCCCAGAACAGAGCAAACTGGTTTGATTCAGAACAGGAAGAGGAGTGGGAGGTCAGGGTGCACAACTGAGGAAGAGGACAAATACAAAAAAAACGAACTACACCTGAGAATGTGCGGTCCCGCACTCTTTGACCCATGCATAGGCACAAAAATTTGAGAAATAGGAAACTGCGACTTCGATGGCAGAAGGATGGAATTCGAGAAAAGCTTTCAAATTAACAACATTGTGAAAAATACGCCGAAATATAATCTCTAACATATTGTATACGAAGAGTTTCCTGGAGTGCACACAAAAAATATGATTTCCGATTTATACACACGCAGATATCTGTCAATGAAAAGGAATCCCTCAAATATTTGTACAGGTGAATCAGGTATAATATTCAATTGGATCTGTAATCGTTTTACATTTCTTGCATGTCATGAAATTAATTCAAAACAAGAATAAAGTGAACATGAGGACAAATTACATTCAACTGTTGCTGTTGCCTCAGTCGGGCAGATACGAATGCACGGTGTCATTCATGTCATCACATGAAGGTTGCCCATAACTGTCAATAAGATAATGGCCCTGTCATTGTCAATTACAATCAGTGCAATTACCACACCTGAAAGTGTTAGAATATTGGGTAGCTTTTACAATAAAATAGGTGGGTTTAAAAAGGCATGCAATGGCAATGGATAATGATGCACAATGTCTGCTTTTACACTTTTGGAAAATTTGACGAATGGAAGACTTCGGAGGGATCGAATTATGCGAGCAAGTTGTTCAGCTCCGGTGTCCGTTTTCCCTCGCCTGTGGCACAAACACTTTGTGTAGTGCGATGGGCTTCTTGGCCTCCACTTTAATGTCACACAACTTCTTTTTAATTTCTGGGATGGCCCGACCTGAACCTGCCATATTCACAGTGTTCGCCTCATGCTGCCACTCTAACGCCTTTTTGGCATTTGTAATGCCTACAATGTGTCCACCAAACAATTTATTTTTTCAGTGTTCAACCACCCTAACAATAACTTTTTCTTAGGTTTTCTGTTAGCATTTGCCGTCACTGCAGTCATGGAGTCAGTATCGATTAATACTAATTCAGGGTGTTTGGGTGACCATTCATAGGCAATTATGGGCGTTAATTGGGTGGGATAAGACGCTCGCACACGTGCACTTAATTTCAAGTGGGTTGTGATTTATAAAAGGAAACAGGCATGGGATTTGCGTACGCACTGTTTTATATATCCCACTATTTTTGTGCGTATGCAATTACCAATCAAAAATGTCTTTAATTTCTCACATATCAGGAAGACCAAGTTGTTAGCATCCGACTACTATTATATTGGCTGTGTCTTTTCAATCTCTTGGCTGTGTTCACTTAAAAAAACGGCTTATACATTACACTTTAATATGATATACTGTCAGATGTAAGATTGGGAAAATTTACATGGAAACACATGCATGTGGAAATAACACATCCTCGTGAGGCTGGACACTAACCCACTTGCACAGAGCATCTGATAGGTAATCAAGCCACTCGGCCATCAAATCTTAACAGTAGTGACGGGACGCGTGAAATGAGGCTTGGAGGCTGGCTCCAAAATGTCAACCCAGTCTGCTCAAACGAAAGGGCCAAGGCTTGTATCCATCCAAGCAACAATTTCACGTGATTGATGACGTTCAAAGCTTCGGACATCATACAACGATCTAATGTGGTTTTTACAGACATGGCATTTTCCCACCCTGCTTTAAAATATATTAAACTAAATTCGTCTACAGCCTAATTATCAAGAACTAATGAAATTCACAATCTGTTGAATGTCACAACGTTTCTGCTACACATCTTTCATTATCAACAGCAAATGGGTAGGCCCAGTACCACAGACAACTGTCAAAATTGTGGTAGGAACATCAGCTGGCTGGTAGCTCAAGGAATAGAGCTGTGGATGGATCACCTAAAAATGCTGTGGTCTAATACAAACGGTGATATGTGCTAAGTCGTTTAACACATCTAAATGTGAATACCAGGAAATTAAAGCTGAAATTCTTAACTCTTGTCTCATACTCATCTTTTGATCTTAAACCCAAATGTCTTAATTGCCATCAAAAACAACGTTTTCTGCCTTGCCGTTCCAATACTTTTGGAGGGGACTGTACATACATATACATACAGTGGATATGAAAAGTCTACACACTCCTGTTAAAATGCCAGGTTTGTGTGATGTAAAAGAATGAGACAAAGATAAATCATGTCCGAACTTTCCCACCTTTAATATGACTTATAATGTGAACAATTCAATTTAAAAACAAACTGAAATCTTTGGGAGGGAAAAATGAAAAATAACCCGGTTGCATAAGTGTGCACACACTTAAACTAATACTTTTTTTAAGCAGCGTTTAAGTTTATTACAGCTCTCAGTCTTTTTGGGTAGGAGTATATTAGCATGGCACATCTTGACATGGCAATATTTTCCCACTATTCTTTGCAAAAGCTCTCCAAATCTGTCAGATTGCACGAACCTCCCCTGTGCACAGCCCTCTTCAGATCACCCCACAGATGTTTAATTGGATTCAGGTCTGGAATCTGGCTGGGCCATTCCAAAATGTTAATCTTCTTTTGTGAAGCCATGCTTTTGTGGATTTGGATGTGTACTTTGTGTCCTTGTTGTGCTGAAAGGTGAACTTCATCTTTAGATTTCTAATGGACGCCTGAAGGTTTTGTGCCAAAATTGCCTGGTATTGGAACTGTTCATAATTCCCCTCAACCCTTCAGTTCCAGCTGAAGAAAAACAGCCCCAAAGCATGCTGCTGCCACCACCATGCTCTAGTGTGGGTATGATGTTCTTTGGATGATGTGCAGTATTGTTTTTGCTCCAAACATACATTTTGGAATTATGGCCAAAAAGTTCAACCTTGGTTTCATTAGACCATAACACATTTTCCCACGTGCTTTTGGGGGACTTAATGTTTGTTTTTGCAAACTTCAGCCGGGCTTGGATGTTGTAAAGTAAAGGCTTCCATCTTGTCACCCTACCCCATAGCTTATTCATATGAACAATACGGGAGATTGTTTTCACATGTAGCACACAGCCAGTACTTGCCAGTAATTCCTGCAGCTCCTTTAATGTTGCTGTAGGTCTCTTGGAAACCACCCTGACCAGTTTTCTTCTTGTCTTTTCATAAATGTTGGTGGGAAGTCCAGTTCTTGGTTGTCTCTGTTGTGCCATATTTTCTCCACTTGATGATGACTGTTTTCACCGTGTTCCATGGTATATCTAATGTTCTGGAAATTCTTCTGTACCCTTCTCCTGACCGATATCTTTTAACAATGAGATTCCCCGGATGCTTTGGAAGCTGTTTGCAGACCATGCTTTTGCTCTGAGACGCAAGTAAGGTCAACTTATTTGTGATTAATCAGAATCACTTTAAATGATGGCAGGTTTGTAATGACCTCTATTTAACATGAGTTTGAATTTGATTATTTAATTCTGAACACAGCCCAATACCCAGTTATAAGAGGGTGTGCACACTTATGCAACCAGGTAATTGTTAGGTATATATATATACGTATATATTTATTTTTTAGAAAAAAATCTTATATCAAGCATTGGATCCACCGTATTTTATGGATGTTTAACTGCAGAGTTTCTCTCGTAGAGATGTATCATTCAAATGTATGATCACCAGGTGATTATGAAATCCAAAGCTTTGTTTGTTCTCTACTGATAGGCACCGGGGCTTTTTCCAATGTCACCGTCCCGGCCAGCTGGGGCCGTTCCGTTCAATGTTTTGTCTCTGATCTGTCTTGTCCTTGTTTCAGTTGATTAGTGTATTTCGTTCACCTGTGTTTTGCCCCCACCTGTTTCGGTTCTCCTCGTTAGTCTGTGTATTTAGTTCAGTCAGTTTCTCCCTGCCTTTGTTGTGGTCATTGTCTTGTCCGTGTTTGATCTGCTCCTGCTCACCTGGTTTCCGTTTGTTGGTTTTTGTAAGTGCACGGCACTCGGTTTTGTTTTACTTTTAGTTACATTAAAGTCTTCCCTTGCACCTCTGCATCTGCCTCCATCTCCCTTTTTGGATTTTCCTCTGGATTCCCTGCGACTATCCTGACATCCAAGCCCAGTTATTTTCAAGTGCTTCCAATATATTTAATAGCTAATTAACTGTTGTGAAGTTGGTAATTAGATAATAATCTGACATCACAGTCAGTGTTGAATCCAGTTTTAGTTTAGGTTCTATTTGCTAGCACACTAACTGATTTGTTTTATTTTTTTCATTTGAGTTATGTAAATATTTTATCTTTTTCAGTAATACCAAGGATGCAACCGTTTTTAAATTATTGTTGATCCGGAGATAAAATTAAAAGGAACTAAATTCTCCTATCGAGGCATGCTTTGACATTTTAACCCATTCTAATCCATGCTAAAGGGCAAGGCTTGCATTGGTGTAATACCATGTGATTGATGACATCCAAAGCCTTGTCTGATCATGTGTTTTTTTTGTAACTTTTGAATGGACTATGTTGTGATGTTGAACATTTTGGGAAATTCTATTATTAAATACATTATTCCAAGCACATATTGTACATTCCACTGATATTGGTATGTTTGGTAAATATGCAAACGATTCTTTGTTAATCCTCTTGGTATTTCAGTCAAAAACATGAACCTACTCTAACCTTTAATTAAAGTAAAATAATTGAAAGAAAACATTAATTATCATCATAAAACAAACACTTTTCTCAAATATGTGTGCAACATTGGAACTACTTAATTTAATAGTTTGTGCAACCTCGAATTGCCAAGGGAAGAGACTCTTCTTGTCAGGTCCTGGCTGAGGATGCCCTTAGCCATCTCTACACTGGCTGGGGGCCATAGTCAGGACCTGGCATGGAATAGATGACTCTACGCATCTATGTGTTTTATTATTTCCCCAGTTAGGGGCAGCTGGCCTGCATTTAAGTTGTCCTCGTTTGCTATGTCAGTTATTGTTTGTCCTTAGTTTGGATACTGTTCCTTCTTGTTATGTTTGTGCAATAAATCTGCCTTTAGGCCTTTTGATGTACGACACTGCCCACGGTTATGTCCGCCCAAAACCTTGATTCTGTGGTCAGGGTCAGTTTCTGTGTTGATTTTAAGTTATGCTTTGGATCATTGTCCTGCTGGAAGATCCAACTTCTGCCCAGTTTAAGCTTCCCGTCAGAGGCAGTCAGGTTTTGATTTAATATCTGCCGGTACTTAATGGATTCCATGGTGCCATGTATCCTAAAAAGTTGTCCACGGCCTTTGGAAGAAACTGCCCCACAACGTATCAGACCCACCACCATACTTCAGTGTTAATGAGGTACTTTGGTGACAGAGAAGGTAAATTGACTGGCAGAGAATTAATATTTGGATAACCTGGTCTTGTTTCTGTTTATACTGCCCTGCCCTCAGTGAGAAATAACTGTACATCAGAGTTAAACATGGTGATGGTTTTAGTGCACATCAGCGTTTATGCTATACTTTTTTTGACAGCCAATATGACAGTGATCCTGGCCATATAAAATAGCTACTGCACATATCTTTTAAATAGCCATATAATAGCCACATTTAAAAAGCAATAAAACACAAACACTATGATCCAACAAATGTTTTTTTATATAGTCATCAGAATGGTCTCTTCACATTCTTTGCAAACTGAACATATACAACTAGGGCTGTCGCAATTAGTACATAATTTGAGCCAGATCGTAGTTATTTTTAAGAGAACAATCTTCTTCTACAATTTCCATTACAAAATCATATGTTTCTGATCTGAATAAGGGACTTTAGGCCATTGTTAGTGTCTGGTGCGGTGGTTAAGTGGAGGGAACCAGGCGCAGGCAGAGGACGTTCGAACATGTATTTATTAAATAAATAAAAAAACTTACGTATATACATGAAAACTGAACCAAAAACACCAATCACGTGCAGCGGCAAACTAACAAGACAGGAAACCACTTACCAACATGTAACATGACATGCAACAATAACCGACAGGTGAGCGGAGCAGAGGAGAAACATTTAAACACATACTGATAGAATGATTGGGACCTGGTGTGAGTGATTGAAGACATGTGACACAAAACAAGTCCGGGAAGTGTTTGAGGATGAAAGGAAACCAGGAAAAGCGGGAAATGACGAACCTGTTCATCACCTTACTGTTACAGTACCCCCCCCAAAGCCCGAGCTCCCAGACAGGGCAGAACACAACCCCAAGGGAGGGTGGCAGGGAGAAAGCCATACCCCCACCGATGCACGCCAGAAACAGGCAGGGGAGGTGGGGCCGCCGGAACGGGCCGGGAAGGCAGGACCGGCAGAACAGTGACGGGGCAGCCGGCACAGACCGAGGAGGCAGAGTGGCCGGGATGGGCCGGGCGGCGGAGCGGTCAGGATGGGCCGGGGCTGCCGAGAAACATCTCAACAGATACCAGTAGAATTATGTCAGTTTCCATAGGATGTCTAGCTGATATGAGCTGAAGAGCGTTTGACTAGCCTGGTCTCAGGGGACTATTTTCTGTAAATCTTTGACAGACAAATTCTTAAGATATATTACGTTAGGTAAAGTAATGTAAGAATCCAGAAAAAAGGGCCCATTGTGTTTCTTACTAGGGACTCTCCACTTAAAAGATGGGTAGTTTACCCACTGCTCAAAACAGGAACTTTCTGTTAGGGGAGGCGAGTAGCGGTGTTACAACATGAATATACAAATATCAAAGGGATTTTTCTTTCTAACCCAAACCTTAACCTTAACTCTATGCTTCAATATCTAACCTTAACCCCCAATGCTGTGGTACCTAACGTTAATCTAACTTGTCATTTAAAATGCTTTTATTACATTGTAGTGGCCTTGGTGTAAGCCATTACTCTGCCCTTGATATCCATATAGCCTGTGTGGAGCAGTGGGTCGGGCTTCTGCCTTCAGACCCAAATTTTGCAGGTCCAAAACATGGTTCATTTGTTTACTGCAAATTCGTAATGAATGATACATTTTCATACCGTTGATTACACGTTTGTATCATATTATGTTTTAATAGCATTCGTAATATATTACATGTTGTAATAGCGTTCATAAGATATTTCACATTTTAGCCTATTTGTAATGTATTACATGTTTTTGTAGGGCATTGTAATGTTACATAACGTAACATATACAAAATCAGATTCGATGGATTTACGTAGTCGACGTAGTCCCCTGAATCCACGTTGGTTTGACAGGTTCTAAGGTAAGTTATAGGCGCAGTTTAATGAACTAAACTTTCAGTCGCTTATTTGTCGCATTAACACTGATCGACAAAAGGAAAAATAACCCCTCATGCATGTGCAAAATGTTTTGTCATTACAAACCATGTTTCCTAATTAAATAATGCCCATTAAAATGTATGGATATACACATTTTGGCCCGTTGCATATTCAACGTTAAAATGCATATTGCTACGTAAGGAAGGCTATTTCAAATAATTTTGCTAGAAAATTTGCAGCAGAGCCAGTGGTGAAATGTCACGATGCACAGGTAAACGTAATTGTCATTGCTTTGCGGTTGCATTTTGTGAAATCAGTCATAATAACATTGGTTTAGTGGTAGTTCCAAAGCCGAAGACAACTACACCGCCCTGGGCACATTTTGGTTTTTAGCCAAATGAAAGAGGTGACACAATGAATTGGAGTAGGCAAATTACCGGATTTGCTACAGAAAGGCAAACATGACAAATCTGAAGAATCATATCTGCATCCAGCACATGAATTTACAATATTATAAGGCTTCACTACAATAATTGCATAACATTTACAATACAAGCAGTGGTCAATTGCAATTATTTGTGCGATGGTTAATCATGAACTAGAATGCCAATCATGACAGCAATAGCTACAACAATAAAACAAATCAAATAACATTGTCATTGTTAATTACATTAAGACATTAGCCTACATGAAATGTATGTCTCTTTGCATTCCAAGCCCGTAAATTTAAATAAGAGCCGGAGCTCAGGGATGTCCGCTTTGCCTTTGACATTTCGGAGTTGTAAGCTGTCAAGGTGCTGCATGAATGTTTGGCTTTTGAATCTCGCGCCACGCTTAATCACATGATCAAACACTCAGTTATGTCTTACTGTAAGAGTGAGCGGATGGTCGCTGTTTTCTTGGCAACATATCTTGTATGTCACACAATATTAGGTTATTTAATATGCTATTAATCAATGTATTTCTTTGGCAGTTTTTCACTGGACATTTTGGCCGTTAATATTTTCATCTGCTGGACACCTACATTTGCTGGCTATTGTAAATCCTGGTTCAGATCTTGCCAAGTAGTTCTGCTTCTTATCGCACTGCTTACTCATAAAGTAAACATGCACTGTAAAAGAGTACATACCTTGCTTAACAATCACAATTCTGCTTGCCCTTAACCAACCTAAAGGATTATCTAGTTAATGATTGAGGACCTTGTAATTATTGATGTGTTTGCTTGTTATGACCATGATTTTTAGTGACCAGTTTGTATTAGTGATGGGCTGCTCGGCACTTATGTTGGATACTTATCCGATATTTTTGAAACTTACTGTATTTCAAACCAACCTTCCAGGATGTTATCCGAAACACTTCTGGTTACTTGACGTTTACTTGAGGGGTCATGTGATATTGAACAAAACCTGTGTTAAACACTTGACTCTCAGGTTTGGAAAACAAGAAACTTGGCAAGCCTAGTTCAGCTGGCCAGCAATAAAAAGTGTCACATTTTTCCATTGTCTCTGTGCTTTGGAAACTGTTGCTCTGCCCATCAGTAGTTTGTATAGTTTGATAAATTACGGTATACTTAAGTCTTCTTCCGATATCTCGGTCCGACAGCAAACCATTATCGCTCCCGGCCACCCAGTGCCTCTCCCAAGACCAACCCCTCCCTTGTCACTTTTCTTTCCTCCTCACCCTTTTCTGTCTATTTTTTTCAGCCCTATTGGCCCTGCAACCATTCAGTCTTTACAAATAAACCTTCAATTAAATTAAAACAAGCTATTTACATAAAGAATAACAAAAACAAGATAAAAGCATTTATGGTGGAAGATTTGTTGGTAATACATTTTCTACGTCACATCATTAAGCTCCCAAGTATTTTAAATGACTTTTAACTCTGGCTTGGCTGCATTGAAACAGAGCGAATGATTTGCTGAAAGTAAACAGGTAAGCACAAAGGATTGAATCATTGGGTTATTACCATAGGGGTCCTGAAATATACTGTTAGATTGGATTCAATTTAATGTACTGGACCTTTAAGTTATATGATTCAGAATATTGATAAAGAAAATGTAAGGTGTATTATTTGAACCAGGTATATTGATTACATTGGCATTCTGTGTAAGTAATGTAATTTAATAAGTATTCTATTTCCCTGCATAGAGGTTTATTGGGACAATGGGGAGGGGCTTCATGTGTATAAGTATCTGTGTCAAGTAGGAGACCGTCAATACATTTTGGTCACAGAGGAGGTGCTTTCTAAATTCTGGCTTCAAAAGGCATCTTAATATCTCTTCCCATACGGTGAATGTAATTGTCTTTGTAAGAGGTAATTGTCTTTGTTAAAAATGTTTATAATAGTTTATTGAATCCATTGTTATTCACACTGTTTATGATTTACTATTATAATTTATTATGACTACCGTTATAAACATAATTTAGGTTAATCTGTTCATACTGCTTATTAAGGTTTAATAGCAGTGTTATTACCAATTAATACACTGTTTGTTAGAAACACTGTTTGGTAATTGATTTCCTGTTTTCTCCAGTACGCCATGGACTTTTTACCCTATTTGTAGTAAATGAAAATGGTGTCAAACTAACCCTTTGTGTGCCTTGCCATCCCTTATATGGTTATTGGATAGTATGATAATTCTAAAACAAAGTGCCAAGAGGTTACTCAGCACTCACCAGCAAAGGTAGTGTGACATTTGTTGGCTGTGGTGGGATGGCAAGATGCAGGTTAAGGTGCAAAAAGGAGGACGTTCTGGGTTACTCTCACAGAAGATAGGAGGTGCTTTAGGAGTTCCTGTACAATCAGAAAAAAAGGAAAGATCACTTTGTCATAGAGCTTCAGCAAATATACTTGTATTACCTTACTCACAACAGTGAATGGGGATGTTGCAATTAATGCCCACTCTCCTACCACAATTATGGAGCATAGCTCTCGTATGGAGCTTTCCATACATCGGCACCATACCGAAGGTGGAACCATAGTGACTCCTCTCCCCTTATACAGACCAGACATGCATCCTCTTAACGTCATGCCATCATTTACCAACTGGAGAGAACCATGATGCAGCTGCTGCTCCAGACAGAATTTATAGTCATGGCCCGAAATGTCTTCGCTTTAAACCCATGCTGAGGATTGGTGCCTCTTCAAACTGGGAAAGCCTTTGACACCTACTCAGCAATGGATGAGCAGACCTCCAGCTGCTATGTTGACCTAATGGAAGCACTCCATGCCAAATTTGGTATATCACCAGAGACATTTAAGATCACTCACAATACCTACAGATGAGACTTCCAAAAAAACCTGGCAGAAAACAGGTTTGTCCTTGCGGTGCACTGCTGCCATCACTCTTTGGCCGGTGGTTAGTACACCGGTGAGGTAGAGTGCCGTATAGGAAAAAGAGCTGCGGTGCCACGTGAAGCAGACGTCACAGAGTAATAAAACCAATGTCTTCCTCAAACTCCAGTGACTGGTTCCTTCTCCATCTACACTTGTGACACCGCAATTTTATGTCAGTGTATTCATTATTTAGTTTAACCATTTCCAGCCAGAGCGCTCTATGTTCGGAATCCTAATTCCGATGATTTTACTCTTAATATCGCTGCTGTCCAATCCTATATTTTTAATCTGAAAACTGCCATAAATTCTAGATGACATAAGCTGCAAACTGATATAATTGGTTAGTGCATTATTGGCCAGAACCTTTTTTATTCAACTTGATGTGCAAACAAAGTCAAACATTTGATGTAAGGAAAATATACAATTGCTCATTACAATGTTTTACTAATCGTGTCACTAGAAAGATTGAAATATATTTTTTAAGTCGATTTCGGTGCTAAATGACTACCAGTTTGATGTTTGCTAATTTAGATTGACGGAAACTAGTTGACCTGCTCTAGAAGCCACCGACTTACACAGATTCTAAATGAATACGTGGCTATTTCTGTATATAAGAAGAAAATGAACAAAAATAGTTTGTGCACAGCAATGAGCTAATTACAAAGCTAAGTTTGTCAATAGTTTCAGCAAGTAAATACACTAAATATACTAGCTAATTAGATACCGTAGCCGCAAGCTAAAAACCGAGCTTGAATGGGAGATAATTCAGTCTGTTTCAGTGCTGGCTTGCTAGTAAATCGTCCTTCTAATGTTTTGCATATCTAATTCATGAGGTTTGTATCATGTGATTTTGTCAATATGATGTAAATATTGTTGTAGGAAAAGTATGTCTGGTTATACATAACTAGCTGCCATCAATGTAAAATATATCTACAAAATGCAGTAAAACCGGTGCTTTCCATCTGGTGGTTTTTCATCCAGGCTATTATATTTTTACAAGTAGTATGGCACTGTCACTGTGTTTAGTTTATTGTTATTTACTATTAAACTAAAAAAAATTTTTTTTATAACGTTATTATGTTTTTGTCCACTACTATCACTTTCCTTGATGCTTGTATCCTTATGATATGGGCCTATTTAGACACAAAGAACATCCAACTGATGGCTGCCCACCAGTCTTCCTCCACTCCCTAGGTCTTGCCAGCTACCCAGCATCTCTCCCAGGCCTCCCATTCCAACTCTAACCATGCCTCCTTAACTCCTTCTGGTGTTTCTTTTAGCTCCCCATTGGCCCTGCTTCCTACTGCTGGCCAACCAGCCATTGACACCGTCGCAACTACGTTATACGCAGTTAGTTTTGAGAACTGCAGCTTCTGATTGTTCCTCACGCTTGTATGTTCTCCTTTACTTATTACATACATCCTGCATGGCAACCTGTCAGCATATTGGATTTATAAGAAAATTGGTAAATACAATACATTTCCTTTAATATAACTATATATGATACATTTTGCTTTGATTTATTGATAATATATTCAATTTTCTTATATTATTATATAATAAAAATTGAGACATATGATACTTAGACAGATGATATGAGACAATGTATTCCCCAAACATTATTTTAATACAATTATTTAAATATTTTAACTTATTTATCTTTCCTTATTATGGTAGGCTAAATGTTATTTGTAAGAGATTTTAGTGAAGGTAAGTTGTAATAAAATATTGAGATAATTAGGTTCTGGGCAGCAAACATTCCATAGAATAAAAAAAATACCATTGGCTACTGTCAGGCTTTACGGAAGGCTGGAGACATGGAGCGGACTGCGGAGCTGGTAAGTTAAATGGTTTTAATTGAGCTGACATCTGCTCTGAGTAGAGACAATAACACACAAAGACAAAGGGAGCAGAGGGAACATATATACTGAGGGGAATGACTAAATGATGATCAGGTGCGCTAAACGAGACAACAGGTGCAATGAGTT
>JACXGJ010010455.1:0-21923 GCA_016801105.1 Esox niger
TTCTCTTACTGGTTCCATGTGAAAATCAAACCCACAAGCCTCATGCTTTACCAACTGAGCCATGCAGAACCTAATTGTTTTCCTATACAAACTTTTCCTGTAACATTCCATTGGGGAGCAAAACAGCAAAGAGAAGTTCAAAACTAAAAGCACAGTGATCCATTTCTTGTCTTTGTTTTGCTCTGTATTCCAGCACATACAAATAAATGATCCAATGAGTATAGGGTTATAAACATAGTGATTTAGTCTCAATGAAATCAAAGAAGGAAACAGTTTTTACAAACATCTTTTTACCTAGCAGTGGTTATGTGGCTATAGGTATGCACCAGGCGCCAACCATATGCTCTGAATAGAGAGCTGCCCACCACTACATTTGCTTATACCAGTAAATATCAACAATACAAAAAGTTAAAAAATTACTTTTGACAAAAGGTAGAAGGCATAAAGAAAGAGGACTATTTGCAAATATAAGGTAAGTAGTAGTCTAAATAAGAGTAGTAACGAGTCGTTTTTCACAAAGTGATGTCTACTGTATTGCGTAATGTATTAAAGCTGTTATTCTCAGGAGCTAAATCTGGTAGAAACATTAGAGGTCCCCCTGCCTTCGGCCCATATCCGAACTTCAAGGACACACTACTGCTCACACACATCCACACCACGATCATCTAAAACTATGTTCAACAACTGGGGCTCTCTCTCAGATTTATCACCCAAAATCTATTTACCCCTCTATTTCCAGGGATCCGTCTCTTGGATCGGATATGTGGTGTATCATCATGTCCAAAGCTGTGAGGGCCAGGAATAACCAGAGGGCCGTGTGTGACGGCTGGTGTATAACAGCCATTGTTGGGTCTCTAACAGGAGGGTTGCACGCATGATACTGTGACACGTCTTTGGGCTTCTCAGGCCAACACACACAGCCAGACAACCTGGCAGACAGAACCACCACACATCTGTCATAGATCCCTCTCAGGATGACATTGGGACAAATGTGGTCACGAAGTAAACCCTATTGATGCAGTCCAGTGAATTTACAATTGCTAGTTTCTCTCCTGATTTCGATGGGGTACGGTGGAATCGAAACGTTCCAGGCAAAATGCATTTTCAGTCAATCAGTTCCACCTGGCTGCAGTTGCATTAGTTCTGCACAGCAGGCCTAGAAAACACATTTGGTGGTGTTTGACGCTTTCTTTGACAGACAAAAGCGTGGAGATTAACCAAAACCTTTGGCTGACAGAACAAAGAGAAAACCGTAGGAATCTTACGACAAAGCCAGTTAGAAGGAGTGCATGTACAAAAGTTGGTGTGTGTGCAAGGGTGTTGCCTGAGCAGAGTTGCACTTTTGTGCACATAATAAAGAGGCATTCGACCGTCCTAGATGGGAAGGACAACAGACACCCCAAAGCCCATCCTACACTGAAGATGTACAATTCAAACATTCCTCTCATAGGACAGATCCTAAATGCTTATGAAAGCATTGGCTAAGTAGTCTGACTTCTTTTTGAAGCGCTTAAGGCTGATAAGAAATGTGATGGCAAGCGTTTTATACCAGGATTTCACAACCTCAGTAAATACTATTATGAGCCTACATTAGATACCAATTAAAGAATGTATCCTAATGTGTATGTCCTATAAACTCCCCACACATTAGGCCTACTAGTTTATTATTAACCACTTCAAGGTTTACCGTTAGCTGAGTCTGATCTGGGGCACTGTCTGTGCACGGCCAAAGCACATGTCCTCTCCTTTGGTCAAAGAAAAAAGCTGCTTACAGAAAGGGACTAGCAGGGTCAGCAAAGGCATTGTTATCAATGACCTTTCATTTGGGAGACCAGCTATTTCCCGCCAAAAGTTACCAACTGAACATTGCTCTTTCTGAAGACAGACATCAGCAACTAATGAAACGTGAGCTTGCCTTTTTCCGTGAATCGGTTACATACAGGAGTACAACACTTGCGTTGCTTTCTAGGCTGGGTTCTAACTAGCAGCTCAGTTTGCTGTTCATCAGCTGTTCATTGGCAGTTCATGATACAACAAAGAAGTCTTTCTCGTGCTCCACAACGAGTCCAGTCAGGAGGATCACACAGAAATAGCACTGACACGTGTATATGAATGATATAGCACATAGTGGAGAAAAACTGGGCAAGGAATGCTTTCATAGCAGGGGTGTCCAATAGGTCAATCACGAGCTACCATTAACTACCAGTATCTTGCGGCCCACTTATGAATAGCTCGTAAAACAGTCCTCAAAGGACTTGCAATTTTCACCTGTTCTAGCACAGCCATACAAATCTGAACAAGTAGCAAACACACACATCATTTGATGTATTAAAACTGGGTTATGAAACAATATCAATATACAGCTCCGGAAAGAATTAAGAGACCACTGCACATTTAACTTCTCCAAGTAGTTGAAAGGGAAGGTTTTTGGTGATTTCTTATGGTTGGTTGACAGTGCGATTTCAAACAACAGATATCCCCAAAATAACATTATCCAACGTGTTGACCGTCTTTGATCTAATTCGAAATTTGAAATGAAAATGTTATCACCATTTTATTACCTGCCTGCAATCCAGATGTTTTGGCATCAAATTCAAAACAGGCATGTATTTTTCCAAAAACAATGAAAATGTCTCAGTTTCACCATTTTATATCTTGTCTTTGTATTTTTTTTTCAATTAAATATAAGGATAAATGATTTGCACATCATTGTATTCTGGTTTAATTAACATTTTACGCAACATCCCAACCTGAGAGACTGGGTTGTAAAAAGATTATTCTTCTCTCATCAATGATTTTCCCTTCTTCCAAACATCCAGTCCCACTCATCTGGGTGACAAACCCTCTAGCTATTCACTGTAGTTAACTGTTAGTTAACCCAATTTATTTCAAACTTAACTTTCCACAGATCAACCCATTGTTCCCAGCATTTTATAATGTCATTGAACCTAGAATCTTGAACCTCCCTATTGGCTGATACTGTCCAAAACTAAATACAAATTCCCAAGAGCATGAAAACGTTTTCTGTTGCCTACCATCAGTATCCCGACAGTACACACTGCAGGTCAAATGTTTGGGTGATATTATGATTTTATAATCACTGCTGCATTTCATTCCAGAAAGTGCATCTGATGAACAGTACTAGAAAAGATGATGCAATGGTTATGTTGCTTTGTGGCAGCCTACAAACTCTGGATTGTTCAGTGACCCACATGCTGAGCATTCTTGTTGGAGGTCTAAAAACATTATCTGAAAGCCAGGGCTGGTTGTACGAATTTCTTATCTTATTCTTTCCTATAGTGCACACTTTCCGTTAAAAACTTGTAATTATTGTGTGATTCAATTTATCGTCACTAAACCTGAAGCCTATCATACATTTTACGAGTTTTGACAGTGTGTTGTAATATATATTTTGCCATTTTAGGTGGGTGTGATTGTAGCTGTTATTTTAGTGATATGAAGTTCGTAAAAGTGTCAACTGGATTACTTGTTTACTGACTCGACAGTTATTAGATTTACTCCAAGACAATAAAGGAGCCATCGGAAAAAATATGAATAGCAAACAGTATTATCAGTGGTGGACTGTATTCTTTTGTGGAATACGCACTCTACCTCCAGTACATGGAGTTTTAACTCAGCTAGATGTTATACCACTACAGCAATGATTACGTTACACATAGGAAAATTACTTTTAGCTAACAATTATGACCACTGACTGTAAATCACCCATTCACAATTCACAACAAAATTGTTACAGCATAATAGCAACACTACGCTACGTGATAAAATTCACAGCAATTTATTTCACTGCAACGTATTTGAGTAGAATTTCTACAATTGACCGATCTATAAATAAGTAGTTGTCATTCAAATATAAAACGATTCAATTATATTGTCTGTTGTGACAGTAGCCTACCTTAAACAGAAAAGAGGGATCGTCTTTACTCAACCGTGTCCACACTCCAAATGTTTACGATTTAATGCAGAGCTGCACATGTCCCGCCTGGCCAAATTACACCAACTTGAGGCTGATTTATGCTTCAACGTCAAACGCATCTGCGTAGGATCCGCGGACACAGCAGAGACAGACGTACAGGTCCGCACAGCCAGGCTGCAAAGGCTACGCGCACCAACTCAAGCGCGTAGCTACGCGTACGTGAACCGCAGAGCCGCATAAACGATGATTAGTTGGAGGGCGAAAATAGGGTTTTCTACAGAGTACGGAATTCCGGCCAAAAGTTGTCGGAGAAACTAAACTGCATCCTGAACTGCAAGTACTAAAGGTGTATATTCCAGTCATCCTGTTGCGTTCATTTTAACAGTAGTTTGTTTGCATGGCTGCGTTATTTAGCTAACTTCTCAGTTACATTTTATAATATTTATATGTATCGATCAATATTGCTGCCGCTCTTGTATCTGTAGAAATATACGTTTTATGTAAAGCCAGTTTGTCTAGCTAACATTAATAGTACTATTTTGCCATGCTAGCTAGTTGTTCATCCAACATTAAATGCAAAGTAAATGTGTCGACGTGATTTTTCTTCAGATGAGTAAATAATTGTAGCCGAAAGTGAACGGGGAGCTGAGACAAGTGTCTGGCAACTTTACATTAAAGTTTAATTCAATTATGTATTTACTTAAACCCGAATAACCTTATTAATTATCAGAACATGATTATTACCACCTCTTAAAGGTTATACTTTGTGTTTTTATAAGTTTATGCATTACTTAATAGGCAGGGAAGAGACAAGTCTTGATAGTAAGGGACAGAATAGTACAGAACATGGGGACATGGAAGAGAATGTAGACCATAGTGGAACAGAGGATAGGAGACAGCAGACAGAAGAGATGAAGATTAAATAAAACGATTACTTTCATACAACGACAGTGATATTATGGCGTCGGTTTAAGGTAACTTGAATGCAGGCATATGCCTCTTTATTTTCAGTGGTCATGTATTGCAAGCTTATGTTATGCCCCTCTCCCCCCTTCAGGTTGAGTAGCTCTGTTGAATAGTAAAATGTGTTGTCATTGCAGATGGAGTACAGCAGAATTTCATCAATCCTACAGTCACCTGAAACTAACCTGGACTTAAATTTAACTTAATTAGCTGCATCAGATGATCTGGAGGCTGAAAACAATCATTAGAATTAAATTACAAATGTGTACATTTTTCTGGAAGAAATTCCAACCGTCTGCCTAGAATTCTCCACCTTGCAACCATTATACCAAATGAGTTCTCAATCACACGTTTGGCCCGTGAATGTTGATAGTTCTAGATCCTCTTGCTTTTGTCCATATTGGCACCTGGTAAAGCAGAATATACTTTGAAATTTAAAATAACATAAACCCACTGACTTCTAACTGCATTTTGTTGTACTGTACTTAAACTGAAAGTTTAAGCCTGTTCTATGACAATAGATTAAAAGTTTAATCTATTGTCATTGAATAGGCCTAATGCATTGGCCAGACCAGATCCGCCAACTGTGTTGTGAATGCATCGTTTTGTTGCATGCCCTTTCCATTTCGCTACACATAATTTTATTTTATTTACAACGCATCTATAAAGAAGCTAATGTGTGCTGTCCCCGGTTGTCCTGCCCATTTCGATTAGTCAGACAACATATTATAGAGATATAAATGCTACAAATAATGATATTTCATATGATATTTCATTTAAGACAACAATGTCAGTAACTTTAACTTGTTGGCTATATAGAAGTTCTGAATGTTTTGTATGCTTGCAACTGCACGTTTGTCAGCGTATGTGCGCCACGGGCATAATTTGCTAGCTACAGTAATTATGTAGGTCATTATTTTTACAAATAATATTTAATATTTTCACAAATATATTCAATTCCGTTCTGACAATGCTTCCTGGAGGAGATTAGATGGATAACCTATAAATGTACAGTTTCCAGTTTGAATTGAAGCACACGTTTTGGCGCACGTGTAGGAAAAATCCAACGCATGCAACACCGCAAACGCGATGCATCCGCAAAAGGTAAAATACATACTACAAACCCCAACTGTTCAGATGTTACATTTCTCCAAAGATATTTGTTCATATTAATAAGGCTATAACTGTAGCATAGGCCTGTAGCCTAGTGTACCCGGTCATTTTTCTGGGCGTCTGTGTTTTGCGTTTCGCTGGAGTGTGATTATATTGTTGGATAGCAAGATAATTCACTGTAATTCTGTCTAACAGTATTGTCGAAATGGCTTTAGTAGTTCTTCCGTTCCGCCTCCAAGCCTTAATCAGTTCATTTCACTCAATCGAAATCAAGATCATGGTGCAAAGTAGCCAAAAGTGCAATGTTTAAGACTTTAAAAACTGATTGAAGGGAATACTGTATTCATGTCATATTGAAACTTTTGATCATTTTGCCCAAAACCCCACTTGAACACAATTTTATTCTTAAGAGGCATGTAACATTGCTCGTTAATTAGTGCTCCAGACCACTCCATCTTTACCGATCTTAACAGGCACATCAATGTTTTTGATGTGCCTGTTAACGAGTAAAAACTTATCAAAACAGTTTTTATTTAGAAACATTTATTTAGACAAATTATATAAGTGCGTGACTGGATGAGAAATAGGCTAATTAAGAAAAGCCTGCATCGTACTGATATTATTTGATGTTAAACCATCGTAAATGCTTCTCAATCGGGAAACTATTTTTATTTGAAAACATTTTGCCTTTATGCTACTCACAAACACGCATCTTTTAATACATTATATTTGTGCCAATAAATGGGTTATTTTCACCTTTTTTATTGTCCTGAGATTCTTTGTAATAATTTCAGACTGATTAGACAGCTCTTTCAGGTGAACAGAGCCAGACGATCCGGCTCACCGAAAAGACTCGGAATGCCCACCACCAGTTACGAAACTTTGTATTGCCAGGACCAAAAAAACGAGAACACTGCAGTGGCTTTCATACATCAGGACCGTTTGGCTTTCAAATTCAGCTCAAAGCTGTTAACCCGTCAACCATACTTTGCTTATACACTACCATAGAATATTAATGGCCCTGGTAAGAAATATGTATGTATGCCAGACAATGATGTAGAACTTAGAATATTGTAGAAATTAGAAGATGTAGTATTAGCCTTCAAAATGTCTAATAAAATGTGATGTGCAGATGTTGTCAATACTACATCTTCGTGACTACATGAGGTGTACTATCTGGACACAGTAGTACAGAGAACATTTGTTCCTATTTTCTTTCTTTGTTTGATTTTTTCTATGATATCATTGTGGTCTACAAAATATATGTTTACACTAACATCACCTACTGGACCTTCTGGTCACTAACGGTACCACAGGCTCTACACGGGCCCTCCATCAGGAATCCTGATCCTGTGACAGAATATTCCTGTTTGGTCCAACAGGGCTTGTTTTATATTGCTAGAGAAAGAACCGAATGCTAAATAGACTTATCTTTGAGAATAACATACTACATATACTTATCCTAGTTTGCACCAGCATGTTTGATATGTACCAAGCCGGATTGTGGCAATCAATTGTGGAAAAATGTAATGATATGTGTGTGCACTACACTCAAACTTGCACACATGAAATACTCCAGGGGGCCCAAGAGAAAAATGTGGCGCACCCTAACTTGGAAGGTGGTGTCTTGAGCTATCAATACATGCAAGTATAAACGACAAAATAATCTAGCACCATGGGGCTTTGATAGGTCTTGGAAAATGTAACATAATGTATACAAGCTCATAGTCTTTCAACTTGTGTGAGATAACAGTAGCACAATTGAGCTCAGACAGTTTTGACCAGGGGCCTCGTGACCAATTTTGCATTTCAACGTCGGTAACTATTATTGGCAGTATGTTTAAAATTAAACTTAATTTTACTTTGAGTTTACCAGATGAGCATGTGTGTTCCAGTCTCACAAGTTGACAGGACACAATCTCGTGTCTTTCCACTTCCAACAATAATATTGAAACACTTGAGTTTCAAGTCATTAGTGAAAGTCAGTACGATCCTTGTCCAGTAGGAAAACTTTAGTTAGGTAAAAAAAATAAAAAATTCATCTTGGGAAGAAACGTCAGCAAACCAAGTGGTGTTAGTGAAGTTAGCAGGCATTTGATTGGTCTGTTGTTTGATTGAAGAGAAGTACGGTTTGAGTGAGCAAACAAATCTCCATCTTGGGTTCAACAAGATGCCAACAAGCAAACCTCTGCTGTCACCAAACTGAATTCCTATAGAAAGCTTGTGGTGAAGGTTAAAGTGGAGAGTCCACAAGCAAGGGCCAAGGACTCTGAAAGATCTAGAGGGTCTCTGTATGGAGGAATGTTTTCAAATGTTCTTAGGACTCATCAAAATTATAGGACACTACTCAGAGCTTTAGCAGTATCTTGGCAAAAGGGGGTGCTCAAAGTTATAAACTTTAAAAAACACTCCCTTTTGTTTCTTAATAGTAGATCATGTTTATTTATTGGCCATTATCCAACAATCAAACAACTGTTAGATGTTAAATCATAACGGGAGACCTCCCACTGGTTCAGTTTATATAGAACTATGTGCAGAGTATGTCCAATAACATTACAAGCACAGTTTTTATTTGTAGTCTCATAGTTGAATTGTGTTGAAGTGGATCAGTATATTGATGTGTGTGTGTCTGAGTATACTTCATGATTGTAAGCATTACATCTGTCACTGGATCACGAGACCAGCAAGTCAAGTGACATAGCTTATGTCTAAACGCAGCACAATGGCTACCCTTTTCTTTGGACAACAATACAGAGAATTTCTCCTAGAGTTACTTTCCAAACAATTGCCTGGTGAGGCTGTAAAATTGTTCATTTGGAATGATACTGGTTGTTTATGTTTTGGCTTTGAAAGTATATATGTTTGGATACGTTGATTGTGAGACTGTTGTTTGCTCTTATGGTTCAACTATATTCACTCCCACCCTGTCTGGTCTAAAATTAGACTGTTGTGGTTGGGACAGAGACCATCATAGGGTTTAAAGTCTGGCAACTTAAAACACTATCCTAACTCCCAAAGGAGCTATGCTGGCTGAGGGTACGTTTAATGTCTAAATTATATGCTTTTGGTCCAATTCTATTCTATTCTTTAAATAAGTAGAATTTATTATATTTCTGAATCTAGAATTACAACTAAAAGGTTTGTAACTGTCCTGAGAAGCATGGCTATGTTACTTTTGGTCTTCCTCCAGAAGGGAAAACATTTTCAGCCCACAGAACCGCACTGACTGTTTTTTTCCAGTGCCTTAGTACTGGAAAGGACGGGGTAAGACCTGTTAGGTCTGTCTAGATTTGGACAGACGTTCCTTCCACCCCCCACTTCCATTTCTCCAGCAACTGGACAAGTCAACAAACTGTATTCTGCTTAGTAACAACAGCTTATACTTTAACAGATGTACAATTAAGCTCTTTTATATTTTGTGAAATGTATTAGCTAAAATGGGTTCAAGTTCTGGCTGATGTTCTCTACCCATTTGAGTACCTACAGCTATTCTAGAACATCCTGTTGATTTTGTGTCTTAGAAAACTAAAAAAAAATAACACATTCACAAATAGGGGTAGGAGTGGTTATTCTGACCACATACTGTGATTTAAGACTGACGAGACAGAAACACATTCTCTTATACACTCTAAAAGTTGAGAGGGACCTAAACCTGATTCTGGATTAGGAGGTTTGCTGGGAACAAAACACTGTCAGTAAATCTGTGGATTAACCTCTGAACTGCTAAAAAAAAGCATAAATAAAAAGACAGCACTACGGGGTTGAAAAGAGGAAAATCCCCTTGACGATTATCATAGCATTCCAAAATCTGATTCCAACAGAAATCCACAGGTATGCGGAATGTGTGGTACCACATTAGTAGACTAGATCTTCCAATTACGTCCATCCCAATAATTCATTTCATGGTTTGAAGAAACGTATTTATTCAAATCAGCAGTTTAAACAATTACAAAGTAAGTAAAAAGTTGCAGGATAGAGTTGGAGAAATAGCCAGAGCTGAAGTCTGTGTCTAGGGACAGTTCATGATATACATTTTATAGATGCAATCATGTTCAACCTATATAGTATTTGTTAAAATTTTATTTGTTTACACACATTCAAATAAGTAATTAATCAGTAGCCTATATTTTAGCTTCCAATGGCCTAAAGCCAGTGAACTAAGTTCAAGAGATACAAGGTTATATTTGTCAAGAATCAATGGGTACATTTAATTATTAAGTCCAACATGAATTCAGCAACTGCTGATTGCCCATATTAACACTGACAGTATATTTGTCATGACTGTGCTTTTTGTGAGACCTGACAGAGGAATGAAGCCTTAGAAGTAATTACATTTATTATGGTCTGCATTCTATGGCCCATTAATGAAGTACACAAGGGTCAACAGGCTGCACGTCCTGTCACTTTGTTCAGAAATCATTACACAATTGTTATTTCCCTATCAGTACCTGTGCTTGCACGAAAGAAAACAATTGAATTACCAAAGCACAATGATTGTCCATTAGCTTTAGTTGTTTGTAACCATTTTGTAATTGTTCGCATTGGTCCTGGAAAGCATCTGCTCAAGCAATCAAGACAAAAGACGGAAGACATGCATGGAGCAATAGCATGAAGAACGATATCCGGTCTTCTATGTGTAATTGTGAGCGTTCAGGGTGCCATCATTCTGAACAGCAGCAGCAGAAGGCCTCAGACCCTAGAAGGAATCTCATACATTGGAATTCATACAGGGAAAATATATAATGTTCCCAGTTTAGGCTCAGCATCATCGGACGAGATCTGACGTGTCCGCTATTAGCGCTACCAATTTGCGACGCTAACACAACTGGGATGTTGCCGAATGTAACGCATCAAGTGGAGCCGATGAGAGCATGTGGTCGGTCTGTTCAATATCTGTTCAGCCTTGTAACCGTAACTTCATTTAGTTTGTGTGACTTACAAACTCAATCTGCATTGTTAGCCTTTGGGCTCAATGTGGAATCCTGACAATGTGCTGGGTCTCTCTTTTAGTCAGAAGGGCAACAGTACTTCATGAGGACCACTAAAACTACCTCATCTCTCTAAGGTATCCACATAGTCAATCTGCATTGTTAGCTTAAGGACTGAGTGGTATCATGACAGACTGTTCTCGTCTCTCTCCAAGTCTAAAGGGCAACAGAAACACGATACTACACGAACCCTGTCGTTTTAATGGCAGTGATAATAAAGTAACTTCAGTCTTTCATACAACCTCTCTCCACATCAATAGAAAAGTTATGCCCCAACAGTTTAATGTTTACTGTAAACATACTGTATGTCATGGTATTTAATTTGCCTTGACAACACAGGACCGGATTACAGAATGGACTAATGGGCCACATGCTTGGGGGCCTCCTAGGAAGCAAGCATTATGAAAATAATGTTATAATTATAGAGTTGTGCCATTGCATAAACACTCAGCTAAAATGGCAGCCTCATAGTGTTGGTTCTTTTTTAATAGCTAGCAATAGACTCGCAAACAATAGATGGCTGGCTAATGGTTGTGCCAATTTGAACATTTTTAATTAAGAGCATGTATAACAGGTTGTTGTTGACTTGTGGGTTAGAAACTGGCTGAAGTTAGTCGGCTAGTTAATGGCTGTGGTACTGTAGTCCTGTGCTTTAATTGAACAAGTCTGTTAAGAGGTCTGAATAGTATATGAAACCGCTGTATGTTACAATCAAAATTCAATGAGATAACATTTGAAAAACTGGACCCAGAGGATTTAGCTGGAGTTGCTATAATGTCCTGACATTGCTCTTCAACCAAGTGCATAGGAATCGGGGGGTATGGAGGAGTCATGTCCCCCCACATTAGAAACGCGTTAACGTGCCCCCCCCCATAATGTTATTTTGCGTAATACTTTTATTTAGAAAGAACGCTTGGGAACTTATGTCAGGACAGCAGCTCAATTTCAGATTGAGCTGTACGTGTTTACTTTATGCAGAAGATAGGCTGTCATAACAATAACACTGGTCAGAAAGGTAGCCGGAGCATGGGAGAGAGAGGCCACAAACCAACAAGTAAGATAGTGAGAAGTATTAATTCAAGGTGGTCTATAGGAGCAGACTGGAATTCTTAAAGCTGGACTAACATGCCTGACTGAGATGTTCCCAACATCATTGTAGTATTAGTCATTTAAACACGCACTCCGGTTACATTAGCATCCATCTGAAATGACAATCCAGCTGAAAAGTCCCACTATGCAAAAATGTACACAGTATAATTTACCAGTGCTAGTTAGGACTGTTCAGAAATCACTACTTTCTTAATGTCAAACTGGAATTTTCACACTGAACACTTGAGTCCTATCAACACCTGCAACGCCTTGGTACAGAAAGACATTATTTGTGGTAACTATCTACTTGCTACACCCTTTCCAGACATAATGAGTATTGCAAGCCAGTGTTCTTGAAATAATTATCACCCTCAGTATTCTGTGTGTCAGTCACACAGGTCATATTCACACTTTATTGGTCAATATTACCAACCCCTTTCTTTAACCAGAGCATGTCTATATCTAATGTAGTCATGGACAAAGAGAACCGAACTTGAAGTGGATTCTAGAATTGGGAAAAACACAGGGAACTACATAATTAACTAATGGTAGTAAGTCTTTAAATAGACATCTTGGTGAATACAGTAACATTCACACTGTAGTCAGATGCCCCCCCCCCAACATCTGTCACTCCTACACCCTTGTCTCCAACCACTATCAGAGTGAGTGGACCTGCAGTGTCAGCTGGGGTGCAGGACACAACAATTCCTTAGGAATTAGAAAATAGTATTATCGGTTAACCTTGAATCCCATGGCTGTCCAACACAACACAGAGGTCAGTGACGTTTAACCATCTGTAAGCAAACACTCAAATAACTCAGCAGATACTTCCTGGCAGTGGGGATGTGATAAAATGGGAAATTTTGTGAAGCAGTCGGCAGTTGGCAGCTTTCTCAGCATGGTAGTGCCTCAGCTGACAACTGCATAGCTCAACCATGGAATGTGCATTCAGGTTCTATTTGAGACACTTCATGCACTGCATGTCCCTCTCATTGGTTGACACAAGCATTCAACTCCACATTGATTGTTGAAATATGAATAAAGAGGGATTATTCAAAAATATTCATTAAAAACAGTATTTGTCTCACCTTTATTTGTGGCTACTCCTAGGAATAGAGTAACACATGCTTAATAATAACTCCATGTCAACATTCCACAAAGATCCAGTATGAAAAAGGAATATGCCTTTCAGTTTTTATAAAAATGCTTGCCAATAGTAACCTCTGAGTCAAATGTGCTAGCAACAGCTACCTAATGTCTGTGACTTGCATTTGTTTATACCTGTCTGTAAATGAATACTGTTCATTCACATTTGACTTTGCTGCAGTCATGTGGAAAAAAGTAAGTAGGCCTACACCACCTGGAAAGCTTTTGGGGGACAAATGGACATTTGAGCTAAATTCTCCAAAAGGTTTTGAAAAAGACGACAACATTTAACAAATCACACAACATTTTAGAGTCACTCAATAAAGATTAGAACCTTGGTCAAGTGTGATCTTAACCATATGGCCAGGCTCAATTTATCTTTCCAATGCCCTAAGAGGAAAGATTATTGGTGTCCATCAATCTGGGAGTTGTTACAAAGCCATACAAGAAATTTGAAGTACATCATTACACTGTTAGACAGATCTTCAACAAAGGGAGGAAATTCCAGACCAATGGCAATCTGCATAGGACAGGTCATCCCACCAAATACTGGCCAAGAGACAAAAAGAGGACAACACTTAAAATGACTGCAAATCCCAGATAAATGAAGGATGGAGATTCACAGATAATGATTTTGGAGAGGAATAGAAAAGTGGTGTATTCAAATTAAAATGTAAAAAAACATCTAATATAATGTGTAAAACAATTTATAGGCAAAAAAGACTTGTGATATATTTACTTTTAAATGTGATAAATTGCTATAATAATTATTCAAAATATTATTACATAGAATTGAATCATTATACTGAGTGATTTTTGTTATTAAGAAATAAATCTATCCAAAGCAAAAGTATTTAGCCATACATTTTGTTACTGGAACCCCATGGGAATCAAACCAACAGTGAGTTACATGGGACAGCATATGGGGGTTCCTAGACTGACTTAGTGTTTGCTGTCTTCCTAATAGGATATTTATTCTAAAGGCTATATTTGGAGAAGTCTCAGGCTTCAAAGTCCAACGCACACAGTATGGGGTTACGTTATTGGCTTGTGTCACCTACTACTGGACACAGCTTCTGTGCACATTTTTGTTTATGAGAATCCCACAACCACATCCTACAGCTAACCAAACATTCCTCCTGGTTTCTCTCCCTCTTCGACACACAGACACACGCATACACACAACTGCACACAAACCTTGATTTACAGTAACAAAAGTGACGGTTTGTCAGATGTGTTCTGGCCGCACGTCAAAGACATCAGCCGTGCAACTGTCATTTCGAGGTAGCCTACTGAGACCGTTCGACCTCAGTATTTATGTGATCCATGTACTGATTTTGGTAAGTTGATATGTTACATGAAATCACCAAACATGTGCATTTAAAATATTTTTAAGTAAGCGTACAATTCAGCATACGTTGGAAAACATGCTACAGTTATATTTTTCAGAGGTCGTAAGAGGAATCGTCTACATATTTACTTACATTGTAATGAATGTGTTGGGATGCTGCTGGCACATACTGTTTCAAACGCCCTCCATTTCGCCAAATAGGCTAAAGTTGCTGTTGGTATTTAGTGCAAATTGACTCGTTACCGTTTTCAACAAAAAATCGTTGAGACTGGTCTGCTTTATTTTTAAGGCAGTGATGGTGGTGGTGGTGATTGGCTGCGCAGGCATTTACATGCAGGTCATAATTAGGGGACTATATTTCCATATAACATGTCTATTACAAAATTGCCCGTGTTAGTATATTTAAATGTATCACAAAAATGTATGCATTTAATAAATATATTTGTATTTAATTTCCTTTTATGTTTTGTTAGTTTTTCTTCTTTAAAAAAGAGTAATAAGCATCTTATTAGTCAACAAAACACGTTACCAAAAAGAAAAGTTTGAAATATAATTTATAGAAGGAAAGAATTATGAGCTCAGCATTTACCAAAGAAGTCTCAACATAATGACAAAGATCAAGAACACCCAACAGGGATGCATGTCAGCTGGGAAATCTACCAGAAGGATGACAAGTGGAGGGAGGAGAAATGTAGGAACTGACCAATACCCACAGTAAGGGCCGGCTCCAGTTATACGCAACATAAACAGTCGCTTAAGGGCCCGACCACAAGGGGGCCTCTGACTGCTAGGGAGCCCCAGACCATTGTGAAAGTGCTCAATCACAAATGAAATTTCAATGCAAACTGTTGTTGCTGCTCTTCATTTCTTACATGACCCAACATCTCAAATAGGAAGCTGATTCTGGGAAGAACACTGCAGAGTGCATGCATTGAAACAAGCAGAGACTCACAAAGATGTACTAAAGGGTCTGTTTTAGTACACTGTATTTATTTAATTCTCCTCTACTGTACAAGTATAGCCTGCCTAACATGATTGATGTACAGTAAGAGTGTTGATGTCAGCTGGTCTAACACAGCTGTGCTAGTCCACCAATAATTCCAAAGCAACTGCATTAGTTTCACTTGTCCTGTTTTAATAGAAGTCTCTTAGCCATTGATAAGATAGCAGGTGCTAATTCCTGTATAGTTTAACCAAGCATTGAGAGAACTCTGACAGGGACATTTCAGGGAAATCCACGTCAAAGGATATTAACACCGGAGGAAATAATTAAGGTAGTTTGACTAGAGAAGCCCTAGAGAAGTGGATTCAAGTTCTTGAACGGTTTACCTAGTAGAAAGTACATTAAGCCAAAAAAATACATCTAAAGCACTCATGAAATTCTCATCTTATGATTCTTGTGGATTGCTAGAACATCCCTTTAGTTAGATTCTTTGGTGTAAAGATTTTGAGCTTGACCACATTTTAAATATTTGTTTCTATTCACATAAAATCCTTAGAGTATTGGATGAGCAAATCCAGACCTCATGTATTGTTTTTATTCTTCACCTCTAATTCTCCTGTGTGGACAGTTTAAATTAATTATTTACAAACACACACACACACACACACACACACACACACACACACACATGCATATATAGATATTAGTTGCAAAACTGTGATCAAGGCAAAGGGTGGCTACTTCTGTTAAACTATTTTTAATTGCTACATGATTCCATGTGTGCTGTTTCGATGTGTTCTCTAGTTTTACTATCTTCCACCTTGTAGAATAATAAAGAAATTCCCTTGAATATGAGTAGGATATAAATATGCACACACTGTCATCAGTTGGAAAATGTAAATACGCCCTATGAAATGATTTTTTGGGGGGGGCTCATGTTTTAGCTAAATTACAAAACACTCATTGATTAATGTAGCCCAGATAAACAAATCAATTCACAAAAAACCATTTTCCAAAACAAGCATGCATTTTGAAAGAAAACTCCAAATTAATATTGGAAAAACATGTTCACGGAATACTTTTCTGTTCTAAATACAAAGCCTTATTTTTGGTACAGAACCAAAACACATTAGTGAGTAACTGCCTCCTTATGGTGGTGATTGGATCATGGTAAGGGTATGCTTGTCTGCCAAGACTGGAGAGTTTTTCTAATGAAAAGAAATGCAATGCATGGGCAGGGACAACATCCTGGGAAAAAGCTGCTTTATTCTGCTTTACATCCGTTACTGGAGGAATAACTCACCTTTGAGCAGGACAATAACCAACAATGCAAGGCCAAATTAGTGGAATTAATTTAAATCTGTTTAAATATAAATTGCACAACATAGAAAAATGCTGTCTAACCCTCTCTAACACCTCGATAGAGCCTAAATGATCATGGAAAAGTTATTGTGAAGATTAACTAATGTATTGACTTGGAAGTGATAGATTTTTTTTATCAATGTAAACAAGTGTTATTATTCATTAATGTTAAAAATATTATAATTGTTTTGATACAATTTTACATGAAAACATTTTTTGGACATTGTTGATCCAAACATTTTTATACATTTCAGTCACAATTAATGTGAAAAAGTGGAATAAAAGAGGAATAAAATGTTTACCATCCACTCAAAGTTCTATTACATTTTAAAACCTAATGAAAATCATATAAAAACTTATTTGAGGCCTACTTTTTGATATGCCTTATATGTTAAAGACAAATAGGTGTTTCATATATGTAAAGAAAGAAAAACAACATGTTGCAATGTTGTTTATGCAGGACTAGGCTGACAGTATACTAGACAGTATATACATTTAGCTGAGTATACTAGACAGTATATACATTTAGCTGAGTATACTCAAGTTGCTCTTGAATTGAGTTGCAAGTAATCCATGTTAGCAGGATTTTCTAGCAACATTGAATCACCAACTGCAGATGCTTCCAATTTTTTTATTCGTAACTCTACTAATGTAAAGTTTGTCGAGTACCATAGTCCTTCAGGAACTTTTTTCAAACCTTATTTGTAGAGATTGATGGCAAGAGTTATGTTTTGAATTTAAAAAAGGAACTGACATCTCATTTATGAAACATGATTATGAGGGTTTTATGTTATGGGCAGGTTTGAGTAGCCTTTGGAACTGGCTCACTTGTCTTCATTGATGTATTATTTACTGACAGCAGCAGGAAAAATAAACAGAAGCATATGGTCAGCAAAAATAATGACTGATGAGTAGTTCATGGCTCAATAAATTGGTAAATGCATACATTTTTGTATTGTTTATATAATGCATGTTCTGGTCTGTCCTTTTTTTTCTTTTTGGTTTAGAGAAATTAGAACTACAGTAGTTTCTTACGTTCCTTGCATTCCATCCTTCCTATGTCCCATGGGTAAATGGATAGTTGGAATCATAGCTCTGAAGTACAAAACAAATGGGATTATGTAGATTCACACCACCCAATACAAATACAAGTAAAATCAAAAGTATTGACAGCATTGCACTTTCTTTAAATAACTAATAAATAATAATAATATATCTAAAACCAATTAGTAATTGACCAAAGTATTTGGTCTCGACCAATCTTTACTTCATTGTTAATATTATAGAATCATAAATGGCACTGACAAAATTATTGAGACCCTATTCTTAATATTTGGTATCATAGCCTTTGGGCAAATTAACTGCAATCAAGTGCTTCCTGAAGCCATGAATGAGCTTTATGCTCCTTTGTACTGGCAGTTGAGCCAGCTGTTGTGCAAACAAGTTTCTTCCAATTGCTGTCTTCAAATCTCTCCATGGGTTTTCAGTGGAATTTAAATCGTGACTCATTGCTGGCTTCACAATTGTTCAATATTTGGTCTTCAACCCTTCCTGGGTCCTTTTTTAGTTGTTTGTTATTTCTCCTGATTTCATGATGCCAAGCACATGTTCAATTCACTCAGTGCCATAGGCAGCACAGTAACCCCAAAACATAATGAAACCTCCTATATTATGTTTGACTGTGGGGAAACTATTATTTTCTTTGAAGGCTTCATTTCGTTCTGTAAATATACCAAAAAGCCCTCATTTGGTCTCATCTGTTCATAGGAGATTCTCCTGGAAACATGGTGGCATGTTCAGGTGCATTCTTGTCTCTCTCTCAGCAGTGGTGTCCTTTTGAGTTTCCTTCTACACAACCCCTTTTCATTGAGTTGGTGATGGATGGAGCAAGTTGAAACTGTCATACCTTGTGTCTGAAGGTCAGCTTGAATCCGTGTGGTTGCTGAGTAATGCTTTTTCCACCATTTGAACAATCCTTCTCTGCTATTTTCCATCAATGTTTTTCTTCTGGTCATGTCCACAACCAAGAGAGTAGGTTAAAGTAGCATGGGCCTTAATGTTCTTGGTAACATTACGTACAACGGAGGCAGGAATATACACAAGACCCAATGTCTCTTGCCCATGTTTGGCCAACAATCTTGTGTCTCTCCTTAGGCTTTTCTTGAATTTCTCCCTGCTCATTGAATGAATATTGAATAAAAATCCCTGTATGAAGTGATTTCAATAGAAAATACTGATATATTAAAAAAAAACTTCTGAAAAGGAGTTCTGAAAGCTCATACAATTACATATTCACTGAAGTGGTGAACAACCTTATATCCACCAACAACAGAAGCACACAGAAATGTTTTTCAGCCCAATATGGCAAATATTATGAAATATGTGTTCTGATGTTATAGATCCTTTCAGCTACAGGCAATTCAGTGATCACTTCTTTTTATTCTAGGCTTGATTTAAACTATTCTAGGCTTCACATAACATTTTAACTGAATTATAATGACTTTTTAGCAATTCACATTGTGTTTCCTACAGGCCTCTGTCAGTTGACTTGTAATTGAGGTGTCTTTTCAGGCTATGGATGACAAAGTGAACATTTAATCCTTATGTGCTCAATTGAAATATTGCTATTACTTATGACAATTTATGTAGAAACTAGAAATTCTGGCAGGTTTTTATTGTGCATATTCTAATCAAATGTCTGAATTATTACATATTCAAAAACATTTTATTCAAATATACAAATAAATAAAAAATGTTATTAAATGATATTTCTGTTGGCAATAAAAATCATTCCATGTCTCCATCTGTTGGTCAAACATGGAATTGGTAGTCGGTTGTCAAAAACAGTAATCACAAATGTCTTAAGGTAGACCCATCAGTAAGGTTGTTCCATACAGAGACGCATTCATGTTTTGATTTTTATTTACTAGTATACAATGCTTGATAGACGACTAGTACATTGTGCTTTGGTTGGCTATTTCATTGTATTTGGTGTTTATATTTCATTACTTACGGTATTTGAACATGTTCAAAGTGCTTAACTACGCATGTATGAAAAGCAAAATGGCTGCGCCCTTCAGCAGCATTTACAGATTCAATTCTCATAAGCTTTCTTGACGGTTAGCTTGTTAAGTTGTGATGCAGCAATGGAATATAGTCGTTATGGTCGATAAAACTGTTATAAAGACCTTCTGAACCTCATAACCCCTCAATTAGCTTTCGAGTGTAGTGATAGAGTGACGATAATATTCTTCCAATGTGTTGAGAAATTAATACTAAATATTTTGTAGTAGCAATGGCTTTTACACAAGCTGTCAAAATGTCATTATCGTGTAGTCGTTTCAAGATGTGGTCTTCTACCATGTCTCAAAGAAATTACCAAACGGTTCTATGTGGTAGGCGTCGTTATCCATTAACAAAGATTTGCCAAAAAATTAGAGCTATGCATGCAACTCAACCATTGATGATAACAAAGTTGCTGACTGTGGATGAGATCTTTGCCAGAAAACCATTACAAGACTACTTGAAGAAGATCGAGACAGAGTACAGTGATAGTCTCAAAGTTATCAACTCAATAGAGGGGCAGCAGGAGAGTAATGAGGAGTTCAGAATAAAAAGAACAAGAGTGTCTGTATTAGACCCACTTATAGAGCACATCAGAGAACTTAAGAGAAAAGAGCAGGAATTTGCTGAAACTGAAACATTACTCAAAGGTGAGGCCACACTTAATGTGTGATATTGTATATATTTGATGCAGCAGGACACTGGACATTTCTCATGGCCATTAGCTTGTGTTTGTTAATGTCACACAATGTACCTATTCTTTCCTCTGGTGGTTGTCTACAATGCATCCTGTGACTACCCATCTTCTATATGAATGTGTCTCACTGAACCCAGTAAAATGAAATTGAACATATTTTTCCCTTCACAGATGATGACCCAGACATGTGTCAGTTGGCAGTCACTGAGAGGGAGGCCTGTCTGAAATCAATTCAGGATATTCGACAAAAGGTGCACACCTTCATTTTAAGTTCTCTTTTAAAAGAACATGTAGGGTCTTCGAAAGTAAATTAGATCACTCTAATCCGTATTGAAAACCTAGATCAGTGGCATTCAACTCACCATTCTGGGGCCGTATTCACAAAACATCTGGAGGCTGAAAGTAGTTCCTAAAATGAGCATGTAGTTCCTCACTTTAGGACTCCTACATTTTGGGCCTAAGAGTATTTCAAAAAGCGTTTTAGTGCTTAAACCAGCTCTGAAATCTGGGAATAGTTAGGAGTAGTCAAGAGGACTCTTAAGTCACTAAGACCAAAGCACAAACAATCCCAAACGGCCTGGAATCCATCCCCTGATCAGGTCAACGTTTTAAATATTTTTATGATATTGCAATATTTAATGATATTGTGCTTTTAACAAGGTATCAGAATCAGAAAGAGTTTCATTGCAAACCAAGTTTCGCAACAAACTGTTTTGTTCTGATCTGTTGGTGCAGCAATTTTCTACAAAAAAATATAAACAAATAAGAATAGTGGACTGAACATAAAAACACTAGACTCAGCATTAATGAATTACCAAATAAATTAAAAAAAAGGTGCAAGAATTGTTTATTTGAGGGTTGTGTATATGTGGGGAAAGGTTATAGATTTGTCCAGTTGAGGTTGTGTATGTATATGTGGGGAGGTGTCATAGATATGTCTATTTGAAGGTTGTGTATATGTGGGGAAAGGTTATAGATTTGTCCAGTTGAGGTTGTGTGTGTATATGTGGGGAGGTGTCATAGATATGTCTATTTGAGGGTTGTGTATATGTGGGGAAAGGTTATAGATTTGTCCAGTTGAGGTTGTGTGTGTATATGTGGGGAGGTGTCATAGATATGTCTATTTGAAGGTTGTGTATATGTGGGGAAAGGTTATAGATTTGTCCAGTTGAGGTTGTGTGTGTATATGTGGGGAGGTGTCATAGATATGTCTATTTGAGGGTTGTGTATATGTGGGGAAAGGTTATAGATTTGTCCAGTTGAGGTTGTGT